>CAUYSK010023645.1:0-22084 GCA_963575035.1 Avahi laniger | reverse complement strand
GCTTAAGTTTAATCCAGGAAAGTATAAGAGGTTCTAGATCACTGTCATTTCTTATGATTGAGTAATATTCCATTGTATACATATACCAAATTTTAATAATCCACTCATGGATTGATGGGCACTTGGGTTGTTTCCACATTCTTGCAATAGTGAATTGTGCTGCCATAAACATTCGGGCACAGATATCTTTATCATAGAATGTTTTGTGCTCTTTTGGGTAAATGCCTAATAGTGCAATTGCTGGATCGAATCGTATTTCTATTAGGAGGCATTTTTAAGAGCTAAGAGAAGAGGGAGAGTAATAGGCAAGGGAGGATACTGACCAAAAACACTTTATATTTGATGGCTAGAGTATGATCCTCCCAGCAACAGCCCCTTCCTCTAATCCTAAAAGCTTTTCCCCTTTCCCTCCAGCCCCTACCATCTTAATATGGCCACAGTCAGAGAGACCAAGCTATAATTTGACTTTGCCTGTTGGCTACAGTTGATTGGTTAGGAGGAAGATCACCTGCTCCAAGCTGGACCAATCAGGCTTCAGGAATGTTCTGAAGTTGGGCACAAAATGTTATAAGCATGTTAGGGGAGCGCGAGAGTCCTTAACTTTCTCAGCTCATCAGAGGGTGTGGTAGCCAGGGTTCTCCAGAGAAACAGAACCAGTGGTGCTATATATAGATACACGAGAGGGGATTTATTATTCAGATGGGCTCACAGTCATGGAGGCTGAAAGTCCCACAATCTGCCTTCTGCAAGCTGGAGAACTAGGAAAGCTGGCAGTGTAATTTAGTTTGAATCCAAAAACCTAAAAACCTGGGATCCCACTGGCGTAAGTCCTGGAGTCCAAAGGCCTGAAAACCTGAAGCTCTGATGTCTAAGGGCAGGAGAAGACAGCTGTCCCAGCTCCAAAAGACAGGGTGCGTTTGCCTTCCCTCCACCTATGCATTTTCCCTGGGCGCTCAACAGATCAGATAATGGCCACCCACACTAGTGGGGGCAATCTTGTTCAGCCTACCGATTCAAGTGCTGGTCTCTTTGGGAACCCTCCTCACAGACACACTCAGAAATAATGTTCTACCTGATATCTGGGTATCCCTTAACCCAGTCAAGTTAACATATAAAATTAACCATCACAGAGGGTTAGCCCAACCCCTCACTTTCTGAGGCCCAAACTGGAGGGTGGGAGGCAGGGGGTGACTCTCCTACGAATACACAGCAAGACTCCCAGGCTCACAGTTTTCTCCCTTGCTTGAGCAAAAAGGAGAATGATTTTGCAAAGCACAAGCTACCCCATGACCTCTGCTCCGAATTTTCTGCTAGCCTTTTTATTATTTCAGACCCACCCTCCCCCTCACTTATTTGTATCTGACATGACACAGTATCTATCTTGTGAGAAATGGTGAAATGGACTGTAATAAATATATTGCTTGAGCGAAGAAAGTTGGCAGGAATATAAATATGGGGCATGATATATAAAGCCCCGCACATCCCAGTGGCCTCATTTATTAAAATCTTGCCGTGCTAAATTTACAAAGAGTACTTCTCTCTATATGTGTGCTCATAAAATACCGCTTACGCTGTGGCTCCTGCCTAAACCCTCCCCAGTTTCACTATTAGCTGACCTTTCTCTATGTAAACCTCAAGGACTGGCTAATACCCACCAGGGACTCGGCATTTAGGTGTGTTCAGGGGAGGATTTAGATTGGGATCAAAGTGAAGATGTGACACTCTGGTCAAGGTTAAGGTGAGAGTTAAAAGGGAATTTCTCAAGGAATCATGCTGTCTGGATCATTCTCATCACTGGCTACCCATTTAGTTAATGCTGAGCCAGACCCCAAATGAACACAATTCATTTATATAATTAATATTTATTGAACACGTATTATGTTTTAAGTACCATCAGACCAGAGATGAATTATGTACAGCTCTTTTCGTTAAACCAGTGGTCCCCAGCTTTTTGACACCAGGGACCAGTTTCAAGGAAGACAGTTTTTCCATGGACCAGGGGACAGGGGCAGGGATGGTTTGGGAATGATTCAAGCACACTACATTTATTGTGTAGTCAGACCTCCCTGCTAATGATAATCTGTATTTGCAGCCACTCCCCAGCACCGGCATCACTGCCTCAGCTCCATCTCAGATCATCAGGCATTAGATTCTCATAAGGAGCTGCAACCTAGATCCCTCGCATGCGCAGTTTACAGTGGGGTTCGTGCTCCTACGAGAATCTAATGCCGCTGCTGATCTGATAGGAGGCGGAGCTCAGACGGTGATGCGAGCGATGTGGGGCGGCTGTAAATGTAGATGAAGCTTGGCTCCCTTGCCCACCACTCACCTCCTGCTGTTCAGCCCAGTTCCTAACAGGCCACGGACCAGTACCAGTCCATGGCCCCGGGGCTGGGGGCCAGCTTTAAACTACTCACAATAGAATGAGGGACATAAATGCACGATTATATAGCTTTGACACATGTGATAAATGGTGTAAGTGATTGGGAAGACAAATAGCCACAACAGTTGAGGGTCTATGTGGTTCAGCACTGCACTGTCCTTGGGCCACTGTCTTGTATTTACATATAAATTTCCACTTTATGATTGGGGAAAATGAAGCTCACAGAGGTAAAATGAGACTTGCTCGAGTCAGTCAGGAAACAGTGGTACTGGGATTTGCTATGGGGGGCGGGGGTTGTTTTTTTTTTTTTTTTTTCAAGAGACCGGGGCGTGCTTTGTCACCCAGGCTAGAGTACAGTGGCACAATCATATCTCACTGCAGCCTTGAACTCCTGGGCTCAGGTGATCCTCCTGCCTCAGCCTCCCGAGTAGCTGGGACTACAGACACTGCTCCGCCTGGCTAATTTTTTTATTTCTTTTAGAGATGGGGTCTTGCTATGCTGCCCAGACTGGTCTTAAGCTCCTGGCCTCAAGCAATCCTCCCATCTTGGCCTCCCAAAGTGCTGGGATTACAGGTGTGAGCCACCGCATGCCCAGCCAGGTACTGGGATTTCAACCCAGAACTGTTCGATTCTAAAGACTGCACTTTATTGTCTAGTTTCTGGTTCCTTTTCACCCTGACCTTTAAGATGGGCTCAGGCTCCCCATGCAGTTCAATACTGAAGAGAAGCTAATGTATGTTGAGGTCCCCCTGCTCACCTGATTCAACCTGCTACTTCTTGTCCCTACTCTCCCCACTCCCTAGATGGCCACTTAAGGGACATTTTTGCACTGCCGCAGGCCAGGCTGGTTTTTATCTATTGGTTACTGCCTTCCCTTTTCTTCTTGTAATGGCTCCCTGGTATCCCTTTCGCTCTTTGTATCCACATGTCCAGATGGAGACAATCCCACTCACACGACCCAGGCCTAGGCAAGCCCAGTGACTGGTTCGGGGAAAGGCATGGGATCCATCCCAGCCTAATCCAAATGGATTTTAGGGCTTTGGCTGGATTTGTTGAGGAAAAGGTGCTGTCTGTTTGGTGGGGTTGCTAAAACGATGGGGCATAAGCCCGAAGCTGCCCGTGGTTATTCCTGCCTCTCTTTGGGAAGAACTTACTGCAGAGTGAAGGCAACGCAGAGAAGCAGAGTCAAGAGACGGAAGGAGACTGGTACTTGATTCTCTTTTCAGCCCATTTGTAGCCTTGGATACAGCCACTCTTAAACCTTGCTCCTCCATGGACTGTCAAGGCACGTGAGTCCATAAACATCCTTTTTCATTTAAGCTACCTCGATTTAGGTTTCTGTCATTTCAATCAAAAGACTCCTAATCAATACATCCACTACATTTATTTCTGAACTCCCAGAGCCTGGAGCTCAGACTTGGGTCAAGGCTGCCATGCCATCCTGAAACCCCCACCAACTCGCCAGCAATCGATCCGGGCAGCAGAGCAAAGACGTCAGTTGATCTCAAAGCCAGAATCCTCTCTGTCAATTCAAGCCATCATCTTTCTTGGTGAAACTGGGAGGAAAAAGTTAAGAAATGTGTCCTTGTATGGCTTGAGGAAAAGAGTAACTCCCAACATCGGATATGTCAAAGCTATTCTCCAGGATGACTTCCGAAAACAAAGGGGTGTGGTGGAAAGCCAGGCATCTGGCCTTGATATAAACAAACCTCCCTCTCATAGTGCTAAGTAAAACAATGTGGGATAGAGCTGTAAAACATAGTATTAACTACAAAAAAAGGAAGCAAATGAATGCTATTGATCGCACACCATCATTTGAATATACTAAAATTACCTACATGTAGAAAACAGAACTACAGATTTTACAAGTAACCATGCATTAGGGACATATCAAAAACATTAGAGTGGATGCTTATGGTGGAGGGGGTTAGGAACAGAGACTGGGGACGTACAGGGATGGGGGAAATAAACAAAAGGAGAGGGGTGTTGCATAAACCAATGATGATGATCATGTACTGTGATCTGGGAAGTAGGAGTAATTCAGCTCTCTGCATCCGAGGTCACAGACAAAAATGGAAGGAAGGAAAAGAGAGGGCAAAGGGAAGACTAGAAGAAAACACTGCGAGATGTCGACAGTAGTTGTACTTTGATCAGGGATCATAGAGTTACCAGGAAGAGAAACTCACTCAAGGAAGCTTAAATTAAGAGGGTTAGTTGCACACATGCTTCTGTAAAGAGTGCAGGCTGGCCGGGGGAGCTGTAATCTTCTGGGCACTCACTCACCTGGCGCTTCATCAGACCCACATGCTCTCTCAGATCTGCCTCTCATCCCATCTGCTCACGCCCTGCAGACCAGCTCCTTCGTTCATGCATCCACTTCCGCAAGATCCATCATGGAAGCCCCAATGGCAACTCCACATGGGTACCCTTCACAGTGGGTCACACGTCTTTGCAATTCAGCAACCCTGCCTTCCCCCAACAAACCGACTCAGTCTCTGTGACTCTCTTCTAAATTTGGGAGAGACAGATGCAACTGGCCCATCATGAGTCAGCTATTTACCCTTGGTTTCAACAGCTCTGGTGACAGTAAAAGGCAGTGAGGTGGATGAAAGGGAAATGAAAATGGGGCTGGAAGCTAAGAAGATAGTGGGAGGTAAAGATTAGTACATACTGCACAGACTGTCCCTCAGCATTGGAATTACGGATGATTACTTTCTTTATAATTTTTAGCATTATCCCGTTTTCCTGAAATGACATGAGTTGGGGACAGCATGATGAGAGTTTAAAGGTACAGGCTCTGGAATCAGACAAAACTTGATTCAGATTCTTGCCCCTCCACTTCTTAGCTGTGTGACCCGAGCAAGTACCTTCACCTCTCTGAATCTCACATTCCCCATCTGACATATGGGGTGTTAACTTTCGCTGAAGCTATCGTAAGCATTCAGTGAGACAATGGAAGCACTGCATTGAGCACAGTGTCTCATTCACAGTAATCACTCAAGAAATGCTATTAGACATTATTAACGTACACAATTTTTAGATCAAAAATTCTTTGAAAACAAAACCAAGTAAAACCCTCCTCATCACATGTCAGTTATCATTACTGAGCGGGTAGGACCAGATTCTGTTGCCGCTGTTGTTTTCCTAGCCCGTTCCCCCAGGAATGCAGAATGTGGCTGTGCTGCAAAGGCTGCTGGAACCAGCGCTGACTACCAAGTGCCCCCGACACACACACATAATCAGCAAGCTAAGGCCGCCCCCTCTCCCTCACAGCCCTCGTCTACCGGCCCTAACTGATCATCACTAAGCATGCTCAGAGGGTCCCAGCGGTCATATGGTAATTGACTGCACACCCACTTAACGGGGAACTCCCCGACTCCCCAAGCCCGAGCAGACGCCATGCCCCCTCCTGCACCCCGGTGCATTCTGGGAGCAGGTGGTGCATCTGATCAATTAATTAGGAGCATGTTGAGAGGTCCGACTCCAAGCCTAGTTAATTGCATAATTAAATCTCCACCCATCCTCCATCCCAATTCCCAGTCCAAATGGCTCCCTCCAGCCCGCCATCCCTGCCTGCTGGGGGGAGACATGAGCCCTGCTCAGGGCTGTCCCTGGCGGAGCCAGCTCTTCCCTCCTTCCTGCTCCTCCTTTCTGACTGAAAAAAATGCTTGGAAAAAAATGTTCTTTGAGAGCACCTGAGAAGGAAAATGGACTAAATTCCTCAAAAAGTTGCATGAGGATTAAAGGAAATAACGGAGAGTGAAATGAAGCTCTTCAAGGGAAAATACCTCAAACCCTCCACTTGCATTTCGATCAGCAAAGCCTGTTGATGCAGCTGTGGTCCTCCACGTGGACCCTGTTCTCCCCCTGTGCCCACATACCCACATCCACTCTCCTATTTTCTTTACCATAGAGCCCTGTTTGTGTTCATGGCATCCACCTGTGCGACTAAAATAAAATGTCCTTCCCAGGCTTCCTTGAGTGAGGAGTGGCCGTGGAACACTTCTGTCCAGTGAGATGTTGGCAGCGGCCCTCAAGGAGGGGTGACCCGCACGAATAACAAGGTGGGGTCTACAGAGGAGGAGGCTTGTTCCTCCTGCCTTCCACCTTTCTCCTTTTTCCTCCCTTGAAGACACATGTAATGGCTGGAGGTGGAGCAACCTTTTTGCAACCGTGAAGAATTTTTTTAGAGCCAACCTCTAAAGATGACTATGCCGGAAATAGAAGGAGCACGGAGCATGTGTTTCTAATGGCATCACCAACAGCTGTAACAAGCTGCACTGCTGCTGTGGATTCGTTGTTATGTGAGAAAATAAATAAGTAAATAAAGAGTGGGTGAAACCACCATGGTCAACTATTACCTGCAGCTGAACACACTCCTAATTGATACAGGTGCTGATGTCAGTCTGACACATAGCTATATCGATGTATAATAGTAACAACCCCCACCTACAATGTGCATATGCTATAGCGCAGGGCTGTTGGAAGGATTATGGGAGGTGAAGTATTTTAAACTCCGGTACAGTGGCAAGTACATGGAAAATATTTATAAATGTTGGCTTTTATTAGAACTTGAGGTTGAGACAGTTTACAAGACTAATCAAGAAGAAATGAAAGAAAGGTGGGGAGGAGAAACCAACACCAAGATTTGGGGAACCACAAACAAAGGGATAACACCCATCCTGGACTCAGAAATCTTCCCCATTAGCCAAGATCCTGGACCTGGCTCTTAGATGCTCTTCGACCTTAGGCAAATTACTCAATCTCAGGGACCCTCAGTTTCCTCTTCTGCAAACTGGTATAATTGTGAGGATTAAGGAAGATACGCCAAGTGTTAAGGGCTTGATACCTGTGGGTAGCACGTATGGTCAATTCTGCCCGGAGATGGGCAGGAATCTTCAAGGAAAGCATCTCTCAGAGGACCGACACATGTTGCGTAAGACAACACTCCAGTCTCTCAGCAAAGGAGTTTTCTAGCAGGCCCCATGAAAAGCAAGAAGAGGTACTCAGCATGTTCCTCACTTCGATAAAAAGCTCTCAGAGAGGCAGTAAATTACCGAGTCCTTGTTTCAGCTAAATCAAACATACTGCAGATTCCATTGGCATTTAATACTGATATTATAGCCCCCAGGAATAACAAGTGAAAGTAATTAAGTTTAATGATTCCAACGAACCCAATATGCTTGATTGCGGTGTGTATGTCTAATTATCTTCCCTTTTTTTGTTGTTGTTGTGCGTGGTATAAATAAGGCCTATTTGTTAAAAAAAAAAAGGCACTAATTTTAAGATGTATTAGGGAAAATTGCATCTGCAGCACCTTTCTGAAGGGCTTGCTCGCTTGCTCAAAACCCTGAGTGGGGAGAAAGTCGCTTGGCTTGTCAAAATGGCAAAGGAGGATGATGTAATGCTCGGGTCTCTAAACTCTGGGACAAACCCAGCATTCCCAAGAGCAGAGGAGGAAAACAAGGAGGCCCAGGCCTCTAGGTCTTCCCCCTCCTCTCTTTACCAAGGTAATGGATAAAAATAGGTGAAGCAAAAACTAAAGACAAGCCTTGGGCTAGAAATGATGATGCCCTGACTATCCTTGGGCAAAGAGCACATTCTGCCTGCCTGGACAGACATCCCTGTGATAAGGTGTATCACCAGACTCAGTTTCCCCACACCTCCTTGTATCCATGTTCTTCGCCATGTGACTTTCGGTCCCCTTCCACTACAAGGACGGAATATATTTCTCCACCCCTTGACTTTGGGTTTGAACATGTGACTTACTTTGGCTGATAGAATGAGGAAGTGACATGTGCCGACAATAAGCCTGGGTTGTAAGAGGGCTTGAATGTTTCCGTTCACCACTTTGTATTTCCGCCATCGCCGTGGGCCAAAGCCTGGGCTAGCCCGCTGACCCCAGGGAGAGCATGAGAGACACCTGGAGCGGAACCGCCGCGTCAAGTCCAGCTTAGGTCAGTTGGTCGCCAGCCAAGCCACAAATGCGCATGTTGAATATATTCCTGTCGTGTGCTGAATATATCCTTATTGTTGACGTATTTATTAAACGCCACTATGATTTTGTTTCTGCTTTGTTTTTTTTTTTTTTTTGCCTTTATGAGGCATAAGGGCTTCAGTACAACCATAAAAGCCTTGAAGTGTTTTCAGAATTTCATGACAACAAGAAATTTTCTGTGGAAACAGTTTTCCAGTTTTCAGGGGATTCTTAAAACTGCATTTGACCCGAGGGAAATTAGAAAGCCCCTGCAACAGTTGACCACACCTACTCACCACCTGTCGAAAACTCCCGAGGCATCCTTGGCTTTTCCTCTCTCTCACTTCCCACTGTCTCTTCCCACCTTCCATCGGTGATATCACATTAGCAACTTGAAATCAACCACGGAGGGAGTACTGATGCCTTATAAATTGGCAAACACTATAAACCAAGGTTTTCCCGCCTGGGAGCCAGCTTACCAGGGTCCAGTTGGTGGACTCCTCTTGCTCTATTGGCCTTTTGCAAGTGGCCCCTTTGCCACTTACAAGAACACCCTCCCGGCCCTTGCATAGGAAGCACCTAGAGCTGCGGAGTTTGTGTCGGAATGGAGCCAAATGATCTACTTTCAAATCCAAGCTCAGCTACTTAGCAGTTGTGTGGTCCTAGTGAGTTCCTTAAACTCTCTAAGCCTCATTCTCCACATCCATAAAACAGAAATAACAAAGTGGTATCTAACTCTTAGGGTTATCAGGAGGATTTGATGAAATGACTCAGGCAAAGCGTGCAACACTGTGCCTGTCACCTCCTAAGCACACAGTGACAGCTATCACGACTTGCTTCATGTTCACGTCATCTTTTGCCTTGGCTATCTGCAGCACCTTCCCGCTGACCTCCCTCTCGTTGGCCTTGCCTCTTTCACGCCATCCTTCCCACGGTGGACAGAGCAAACTTGCAAAAGCAAAAACATGATAGTGCCACTGCCTTGCTCAAAACCCTCCAGTAATTCCCCTTTGCCTCCAGGAGACAGTCCCCATATACAAATGGGGAAATTGGAGCTTGGAGAGGTTAAGACATTTGCCCAAGGAAGGTCTCACAAGTAGTAAATGATATAGGATTCGAATGCAGGGCTTCCATCTCCACACTCTGCCCTCTTAACCACTAAGCTATGCCAAGGTGGTTAGAAGGGATAGATGGATGAACAAATGGAATTACAACATGGGACAGAAATACGGAAAGGTAGAAAGACGGATGGAAATCAAGAAGGATGGAAGACTCTGGGGTGAAAGGATGAGTGGACGAATGAATGGAAGGGTGGAAGGATGGAGGGATTCTCCTAAGCGCGTTTTCTCCTTCTGTCTGGCCCAGCCTTTCCTTGCAAGGGCTCCGTCCACGAGCGCCAACCTGAGATGCCCACACAGCAAAGCCTGTGCACCCTCCCACTTCCTAGCTCCTAGTTCCCTTTCCCTCCATCAGCTCAAGCCCAATTCATACCGAAACAAGTCTCTCGAAACCAGCTTCCAGTGACCTGACCACTTCTGTCTTCTTCCAGAAGCTCAGGTCCCCCCATGGCCTGGGACCAAATTTTGTACCATAAATAACTAACATTCACTAGACACTTACTGTATGCTAACTATGTCACTCTCCCATTTAATTCTCTCAGCACCCTTATAAGGTAGGGACTGTGAAGAAAAGAGTCTCCATTCTGAAGATGAAGAAACAGAGTCAACAAAGAGCTTAAGTAATTTGCCCAAAGTTGCACAGCAACAAAGTATTGCAACCAGGATTAAACTCAGGTAGTCAGACCCCAGGGTCTGCACTCATAGTTGCTACACTAGACTGTCCTCTCTCCTTAGCTACTTCAGCTGTTAGCTCCATTCCCCATATTCGGAAGGATAAGCTATTATCAGTCCATGAGGACAAAAGCCACATTGTCTCTTCTGATCTTACCTAAGGCATTTCTCATATGCACCTGCCAATTTATAGAAAACAATAGTCACGAACAGCCACCGAGTGTAAGTTACAAAGTATCACTATTATCAAACCACAGTGATACAGGCCACAAAGGCACCTCCCAAATTGATGAAAGAGCCACTGACATCTTGCCTGAGAAAAACATTCCTATAGGTGGCACGGCCTAGTTGGAACAAAAGACCCATGAAATTGTGATAAATGAGGTTGTGAGCAAGCATGTCACCCAATGCAGTTGAAAATATCCCATGGTGTTTTCAGAATCTGGCAAACCTGGATTCTATTTAGTTAAGATACGTGACTTTGGCCAATATGTAACATCTCTGAGCCTTGACTTTCTTATATGTAAAATGGAGAGAATAATGGCAGCTCCTATGAATAATTGTGAGGATTGAATGAGATACTTCATACAAAGGGCTTAGTATAATCGGAAATATACAAATGATCATTATTGTGGTGGTGGTTGTTATATCCTGTCGGGAGCAGGCTCTCTCTGGGAACATAATCTGCCTGGAAATTTTTCTAAACTGTGCTAGACTGTAGAAAAATTCTTCTCTACCAGTAAGATACATGATAAAGCATAAATACCTCCTGGGAAGAAAGGTTATGTTTTGTCAGTGTGTGTGTGCACATGCAGGTGTATGTGTGTGTGTGTGTGTTTAAACGAAGTGAAAAATTCATCCAACTTTGACCAAAGGCCCCGCTTCCCTGTTCTTTTTCCCTTCCCCAAAAGCTTCCAAAGTCCTCCTGCCAGAGAATCAGTTGGGTGAGCACCTCTTTCGGCTTGATTAGCTTCCCCTTGTTAACTGACAGGGTTCAATGCAATCTAATTTCATTGGAAGGAAGTGGTTCAGAAATCAAGGTCGTTTAATTTCTGAAAGTCAAGTGAAGGTTTGCCTTTCCCAAATGATCTTTCTGCCATTTATTCCCCTGAAAAGCACATTGGTTAATACAATGACTTCAAGGTTATATTAGATCACCTTTGCAAATAAGAGTAGAATTCTTTCTATAGGATTTTAATTAGGTTGAGTACAACTAATTCTTCTTTTGGTACTTATTCCATTTCCTTTCCTTTCTGTAATTACTGCCCGTGTAACGCTCCTCACACACACAAATGGAGCTGAAGAAAGCCCTGCGATTATCCTTTATTTCTCCTTCATGCAAGAAAGGAGGGGGTTATCTACTGCATTCAGGCTTTGTAAATCTGAAGACTACAGTCTTAATCGCCTCACACACATGAGTGCCAGTATCACTATAGAAGTGCCTAATGCAATCCCAACATCACAGCACACAAGTCTCCCCTTCACCTTGTCTGCAGAAGATGACTAGACATCAGGACAAAGAAAATCAACTCATGTGCATGTTGTCAGTCAATAAACTCATATTAAGCACCTACAAAGGGCTCAGTAGGGTATTATGTGCACCCTTTTTGCAAAAGAGTTAAAGGAGCTTAGTTAAGTTTGGCGAGACAGACAATTGGCAGATAAAATAAATCAACAATACCCAGCTTGGTACTAGAAGAGCAAAGGCACTGTGTATAGTGTGGGTGGTGGGGGAGGTAGGGAGAGGAAATCAGGATGCTTCACAGAGGATCTAAGGCTTGCATGAACCTTGGAGGCACCAGTAGGATGCAGTCATTCATTCATTTAAAAATCAATGTTTATTGAACACATAATATGTGCTGGGCATTGTCTAAATACTTTACATGTAATACTTCATTTAGTCATCTCTTCAATCCTGATGGGCAGGTGTTATCCTCACACCCACTTTACAGATGAGAAAACTAAGGTTCAGAAATGTTAAACAAACTGCTCGAGAACACATAAAAGTGGCAGAGCTGGGATTCAAACCTGAGCTTTCATCATAGCACTTGTCACTACCTGCAGTTTCCTTGCTTGGATTGTTTAGGAATCAGTCTTCTCCTCCCTCTAAAATGGGAAGAGAGGAAGACCATATCTGGCTTGACTACTGCAGACTACTTAGCACCTGGATCCCTGACTGACACACAGTAGGTGATCAACAAGTGTGTGTGGAATGAAAGTGGATCTCATTCTCAAGAGCCAACAGGAGGTGGATGCTACACTGTAAATTCCAGCAAAACGCTTTCCATGGCTGTCTGGCGCACCGCAGTATCGCCAGCACCTAGGACAGCGCCCACAGCACGCGGCAGCTACTCGGTGGCTGCTGAATGAAGAAGGAAAGGAAGGGAGATCCCTGGAGCAGAATGACACTCACCACTTTAGCAGAACGCAGGTTCAAGGCAGCTTAATTATCATCCCCCTTCACTGATGGACAGAGCTGCCTTGCTTGAGACTGAGGCAGAGGAATTTCACTGCCCTGAATCCGTTCTCAAGAAGACCCAAATGCCTGTCTGTCCGTGTTTCAGAGGATCCGTCTGCACCTCACCCTAGACTCATCCCAAAGGGAAGGTGCCCTCAGGCCCTTACAGATGTCACCCCGACTTGGATTCTCTTAATGTGTGCATTCCTGAGGAATGTTTATTCATGCAGTCTGTGTTTGGGCAATTATTGAAATTATGTCTAATTATGTGATGATGGTAAATAATAATAATCACCTAGCTGCAACATGCACTGTTTCTATTATGGGTAAGGGTTTTGTGCAATTTATTAAGAAATGTTCTAATGTAGGAGTGCTGATTAGGAAGAAGAGAGGATGTTGTTTGAAATATTTGGTTGAGTGATCACTATTCCTACACAACTCCTATGCAGGAAAGGTCCTATAGCTTTTTTTATCCAGCCTTGGGACTGTACTCTTTCAATATTACCATTATTACTGCCAATAATAGGTACTCAATTCAGCACTTACAATTTAATTCGGATCCACTTTCAATTCGAATTAAAATTCAGTGCAAGCTTGAATGCTTCAGAGACCAAGCAAGCATGATAAATGACTGGAGCAGGCTGGGTAGGGTATGCAATAGGGAGCAGTGGGGTCTGTGGCGAACTGAAGCTCACATGCCCCATCTACAGAAGACATCTGCCCCTCAGTCAAGGCTGAATATGGCTATGTGGAGATGTGGAAACTGTGCTGCTGATTCTGATATTTTCAGAAGTCAGAAATATGGATTTTAATGTGAAAATCCCAGATTTTTTTATTACAGTGTTTGCGAACAATCCGTGTGCTGCCTGTGCGCAACCCCTCAGTCTCAGGCATCCTCCATCAAAAGCCTCGGGGGCGGAGACTGGTCTGGGAGCGGGGGCCATGTCGACTTTGTTGACTGTGGCTTGGGGGAAGGGAAGGTAAAATTGCAGAGAGCCGACATGGAGGCTGTAAGAGCCCGTTTCTCATTTTTATGTAAAATCTCATGGAGGTAATTTCAGAGAACAATGAAATATCACCAGAAGTCCGCCTGGAGAGGAGAGACACATAAGGAGACTGACAAAGTCACTGGCAGGAGATAAGGAGAGCCAGGAACAGAACAGCCAGAGTCATGAGTAAAACCATCCTCCTCCCTGGCCCCCAGCTTGGTGGGAAGGGGGTGCTACACGCCCCTGGGGCCGGCTGAAACAGGAATCTGCGGAGAAGGGTGTCAGGCTGCCCAAGTCAGAGCCCCTGGATCAACAGCAAAAGAGGTGGAACCTGACCTCTGTGTGACAGGGTGACGAAGGCTTGTGCTCTTCGCACCTCAATTGAAATGTCATAACTCGGGGAAGTCCCATGGCCAAGTTCCAGCCTCTTCAAATTCCCTCCCCATAATAGCCCTGAGCTTCCCCTTTGTAACATCCAGTGCCCATGTGATGATCTGTTTATGTCAGAGCCACTTTCCCTAATGAATACGGGAGCAGGAATTTTGTCTGTCTTGCTCACCACTGTGTCCCTAGCACCCACAGTGCTTGACACACAGTAGGTTTTCAGTACATAATGACTTCTGAAGGAACAAGTGAATGAACAATAGTCCTTTGACCGTAGGCATGGGTCATTTAACGGCACGATGCCTCTCCTGTGAAACATAATACTAGTGCCTCTTGGAATCGCTGTCTTCTCTGTGCTAGAACCATGGAGAATTTTCACCCTGTTTCATCAGTTCTCCACAACACGCATATGAAGTTGGGAGTATTTTCATTCCGACTCTGGCTTAAGGCAGTTAAATGACTTGCCCAGGGTCACACAGCTAGGAAGTGACACAATGGAGATCCCAACCCACGTCTGTCTGAGTCCCTGTCACCTTCCCCACAGGAATTTCGAGAGGGAGAAAGCCATTCTATCAAACTGGTGGGAACCAAGCAACTTCCTAAAGGAGGTGCATTTATCCCAGGTCTGGAAGGAGGGATGAGCATCTGGGAGGCAGAGGAAACACAGAAAGTATTCTAGGTGGAAGGAATGGCTCAGGCAAAAGCCCAGAAATGACAGCAAATAATGGGTCAATTCAAGGAGCGGCGAGTGGATCACTGAAGATAAAGGAGAGTCCCGGGAAAGGCTGAATTCGTATTGTGAAAACCTTGAGTTCACTCAGCCTCTCAACAAGGATGTCTTGAGTGCCTGCCACGTGGGAGGCACTGTGCCAGGTGACAGGAGGTGGAGCAAAGCACCCTCGCATCCTGTCCTTGGGAGTGGACAGTCTGGTGCTCCGGAACACGGACCCCATAGCCTTGTGGCAAGGACCAAATGAAGAAGTAGGCAGGAAATTCCTTTGAGAAGCTCCACTGTGCTATTCAAATTCTCTAGTCTGTTGTGCTATCTTAGTTAGACTTTTCATAGTAATTAAGTAAAAACTCTAGTTCAAATTGGCCTTCGTGGAAAGAGAATTCACTGACTCAGGTAAGGGAGAAGCCGGAGAGTTATCTGGCCCTGCTGGTTCCGAGGACTTTATCATGTCACCGAGACAGGGTGCGCCGCCAGTCTGGGGCCCTCCTCTGTGCGGGGGCTCCCTCCTCAGACAGGCCGCTCACTCTCGGTAGCTCCAGGCCTCACACCTTCACAGCATCACGTGTCACTGAGATAAAAGCTTCTCTCTCCCAGCCGTTGAACCTGAGTTCAACTCTCATTTACCAGGAAGTGACCATGTGCTCATCTTAGAAGCAATCACTATTCCCAGAAGGACGTAATAAGCTAATAGGCTTAAACTAATCAGGACCCCCTCTTCTCTGGCCTGGCCAAGCAATTAATAAATAAATGAATATTACAGGTGAGCTAAGAGTTAAAGAAAAGTGGTTCTTCACATGCAATTCCCAGGGTAATTTTACTAGAAGCGTGGAAAAGTCCTGGAAACAAAAGCAAAGCAGTCCACTCTCACCAACATGAAGTTTGTGATCTTAAGAAATCTCACATTATCAGAAACCACATTATGTCTAATAAATAATGACTTCGGGGAACTGAAAAATGTCAGACTTGCAAAGCCAAAGTTGTGGGGTCTCTCGGCAAAAATTTCAATAACGGAAGATTTTCTCTTTTAAAGTAGATGTGTTTACTTTGTCACTGGAAGCTATAAAATTGACAAAAATGAGCCTAGACATCACTGAGCTAATTCTTAACAGCACTTGGTGTTGTTCCCAAATCAATGAGCATCGTGAGTGGCGGCTCTCAACCCTGGCTGCACTGAAGCACCAGGAGAGCCCTTAAACCTGCTGATGCCCAGGCCTCGCCCACAGTGATTCTGACTTAATTTGTATACAGTGTGGTCTAGATGTGGGTTCTTGTATATTAAAACAATAGCAACAGTGGCTCTCAAATTTGGCCGCAATTAGAATCACCTGGAAGCCAGGTGTGGTGGCTCATGCCTGTAATCCTAGTATCCTGGGAAGCCGAGGCAGGAGGATCACTTGAGGTCAAGAGTTCGAGACCAGCCTGAGCAAGAGCGAGACCCCCCATCTCTACTAAAAATAGAAAAAAAAAATTAGCTGGGCAACTAAAAATAGAAAAAATTATCCGGGCATGGTGGCGCACGCTTGTAGTCCCAGCTACCGGGGAGGCTGAGGCAGGAGGATCACTTGAGCCCAGGAGTTTGAGGTTGTTGTGAGCTAGCCTGACGCCACGGCACTCTAGCCTGGACAGAGCGAGACTCTATCTCAAAAATAAAAAAAAAAGAATCACCTGGAAAGTTTTTAAAAATCCCTAAGTCCAGGCTACAACCCAGACCAATAGCATCAGAATTCATGGAGGTGGGACCCAGGCATCAGTATATTTTGAAGCTTCCATGAACAGCGCAATTAGCAGTAACCACAGGGAAAGCAAAAGAACATGTTCCCAGCAGGCAGATGATGAAACAGCTGGATGTTCCTTTGCAAAGTCTGAGATAACTTTTCTTCTCATAGCTATGCTTTTGTTACCAATTTTATTCCCATGATATGCAATAGATGTTTGAGTTAGGCAAGCCATGTCCAGGATCTTAATTGACGGCATCAGATCCATTTCCCACTATGAAAACTTGTGTGGTAAAAGCACCGGCCTGAGCCCAAGCTGATTTTCGTGGTTCATACCTGAGGTACCAAGAGACAGACACCAGCATTTTCAGTGAGCCAAGGATGTGCACTGACAGCTAATATTTAATAAGGGCTTGGTTTGCGCCAGGCATTGTTCTAAGCAGTTGATGTAGACATGACTTATTTAATCTTTAGAACAACCATATGTGTTACCATAATCCCAGTTTTACAGATGAGGACACCTAGACACAGAGAAGTTCAGTGACTGGCCCAATTCCCATGGCTACTTATTAATAATGGGATGAGCAATATTTGAGCCTGAACCTGGCTCTGAATCCTGCACACTTACCCTCTGCCCTGCAGGGAGGCTGGGCAGAAACTCAAAGGAAGGTTCAAGGCATCTCACTTTCTTGCCATCCTGGAGTGAGCACATATAACACAGCTTGAAGGAACTTTCTTCTGTGTTCCCATTACAGACAGTGGCTGGTGGCCTCAGGGCTGGTGGCCTTTCAGATTAGGTTCACGGGATTCCCTCTTTTATCGCTAGCTCAAATGACATGATGAAGATTAAAAGACGCTCCAAGGGAGAAGGAGTGAGGAGATGGCTATTCGTCACTCGCGTGCACCAGTCAATGTCTTTGCTCAAGAAGAATGTTCTCTCACCTCTTTCTCTGGTCAACTGCAACCTCTCCTTCAAGACTCAGCTCAGGATCATTATTTCCCCTGAAAAATGCCCCCTCTTCTCTCCCAAATGAAATGTGAAGAAAACAATTCTCAGGTTAAGAGTTGAGATTCTTTGGGGTGTGGGCTGCGTTTGTTTAGTAAAGCAACCTCGATGAGCATTTTTGGTTGCGGAATGATGATCCCTGAAGTTTGGAAGCCGAATGTCTCTGCAGAACTATCCAAGAGGAATTTGGAAGCTGCTGGACAAGAGGGGTACTGAGGATGTGCACAGATTCTTGGAGGTGAAGGATAATATCATAGCTATAGGGAAGGAAACTTGGGGAATAATGTTGGTCAATGGGAAGTTCCCCTATACACTGGCAGGGATGGCAAAGGAACCTTAGAATAAAAATGTCTAGTAGTTCACCTTAAGCCATTGGCTATGCTACAATTTAACCCCTTTTAGTACCTCTCCCTGCAAAAATAAATATATTCAGTGACCCTTGATTTATTCAGCTTCCTTGTCTGACTGGCCCTTCAGAGAGACAAGGGCAAGGTGCTTTGTTGCATATTCCGACTGAAGCAGAGAACAGAGAAGGCCACAGCACAGACAGCAGGAGACAAATGCACCTCACAGTAATGGAAATTAGAGCTGGAAATGTGAACATAAGCCATAGGATTTAGGAAAATCTTGGGGAAGTCTAGTCCAATAGCAAGCGATATCGTTGGGGATATAAACAGATATTATTTAATTCCTCAAAGACAAGGCAATTCCAGCTATTATTTGAGTCATACAAGGTTGCTCTTAATGTTGGTTTCTCAAAGGCACTGACCTCTCTTGTGCGAGGTGCCAGCATTACACGGGAAGTTTTAACAAGCAACTTTTTTAATAGTCTTGGTTCTGACCATACTGAGCCATTTTAAGTTCTCTGCACACAGAATATTTTTATTCTCTTGCAGACTTTTGCATGTGTTTCCCCTTTTGCCTGAAACACGCTCACCTATCATCTTTGCCCATTTGAATTTCTACTGTTCTTTGAGATCTCAGCCTTAATTGTCACTTCTTCTGACATATTCATGAGGAGGCCAGTAAAAACAAAATCCAACTCGCCATGGCTTAAACAAGAGGGTATTTACCACTGTAGCAGACACCTCTTATGTGCCACTGCTGATCCTCTCAAAGCTTTGGGTTCTTCATGCCATGGGCCAGCAGCCAAGGAAAGGAATTACAGCCCTGGTGGGGTTAGTTGGTTCTGAGCACATGAACACTGGGGGTGCCACTACAAAATGGGGCAGGGAGGATTCACTGGGGCATCTTTTGGTGCTTCCATGCCCTACGATCACAGAAATGTGTCAATTTCAGGAACCACGGCCCAACGAGGGCAAGGCAACAAGGGCTCAGACTTCTCAGGGATGAAAGTCCTGGTCCCCCCATCAACCCAGGTAAGTTCAAGTGCTGGTCTGGGATGGGAGAAATCCAACACGATAGTGGATAGTAAAATTGATTGATGTGAATTATGAGCTTACAGCCCAGTACAATAGCAGGGATCCCCATGTGTTTTGGTAACCCTGTTGCCTTGAGTCATTTCAGAGAATTTGGCTGACTGCCACCTTGAAGGGGACTCTGTAATGAATCAGACTTGTACCTCTTCTCTCAAGGGATAAGGGCATCCTGTTTTCAAAAGTGGAGGTCAAGAGGGGGTCTGATTGATGCAAGGGGTGGACTGTATCATAGACAGTATCATCCAACTTCTTCTGGCCCCAGGATAGAGACCCCGTCAGAATCGGTATGCCCTGACTGCATCCCAATGTATCCCTGCACCTGCACCACATATTTCTCATCTCCCTCCCATATCCCTGGTAACACCAAGCTGTCAGACACTATGGAAACGGAATTGCTACTCATCCACACAAAACTCAGAAGTTTGAGGCAATTAACACACCACAGGCAAATTTTTGATCAATGGGAGATGGGAGTTGATGGATAATTTATCCTCCTTTCTTCCCTAATGCACTGACCCAAGATGCAGTTTACATGGCTTCTTGGAGGACAGTCACACTTAGGAACAGCCAACTTGATCCTGCTTTCTCACATTGGCTCTTCTCCCATCCCTACTTCAATTTAACAAAGGTAATCACCTTTGTGCCCTTATATTTATTGCACTTTTTGGCAAGAGGCATATTAGCTCTTTGCCTCAGAATCTGGGTTTTTCCCCAGCAAACCAAAGATAGCAGTCTCACATAACACAAGGTATGGAGACGGAAGTTCCGGAGTTCAGATGTATGTGTGCTGTTTTGATCCTTCCAGTTTGCCATCTTCAGTGTGTTAGGTTTTGCCTTCACATTCATCCTTTCAGAGATTAATGAGGCTGTAGCAATACCATGCATCAGAACTTCAAACAGAAAGGTTCAAATCCTGAAAAGGGGGGAAATGGCATATCCTTTCTTTTCTAAGATAGAGGATAAGTCACCCAGAAGCTCCCCAGACTTCTGAGAAACACCTCACATCTCATTGACCAGAACTGCATCCCATTGCCTACCTGGCAAGAGAATTAACCTTCTTAGTCCAGTCATTATTCATCCCTTGGGACTGGGGGTGACCCATCTGCCACGAAATCATGGTCCTAAACAACAACAATGTCTGTCATGAAGAATGAAGTGAGGAATCAATAGATGCTGGCTTAGTTGGAGTCATTTTCAACTCCTCTTCACCTTTGTCCGCTTTCCACTATAGAGGCTAAACAAGCAAGATATCCACTTTCCAGCTTCCCTTGCAGCTAGGGGTGGCCACGTGATCTATTTCTAGACCTTTGTGTGTAAGTGGAAGTCTTCCAGAAGGCTTTTCCGTCCTGATAAAAGAGCTCACTCTTTAATAATGACATAAGATAATGACATGAGAGATCTCACTCTCCCCTCTCACCCACCCATCCCCGACACCCCTCTGATTCATGTCTTTTGACTCAGTCATGTGAGGATGTGATACCTGGAGCTTTGACATTCTTCTTGCAATTGCAGGGCAACAAGCCTAAGTATGAAAGACCAACAAGACCAGAAGGGTGGTGCAGAAAGAAGAAACCAACCTGGCTCCTTAATTATATCCTTGAGCCACTGAAGTAGCCCTGGGATTGCTTTTTTCTGAAATTTTTTAGTTATATTAGATAATTGCTTTTCTTATTTAGTCATTACTTTTAAGTGTTACATGACATGCAGCTAAAAGCCTTTCTAACTCATAAAGCAACCAAGAGTGTCAGCCATTTCCAGGAAGTCCAGGCTGTATTAGCCATCCCTTTCCTCTGACACCCGAGCCTTGCTGTTATGATGGCAATTATCACGCCACACTTTCTCGGTTAAACAAAGGAGTCTTTCGAAGTACATAAGGTGAGCAAAGTCGTGGAGACTGTAATACAGGCTTCCCGCACAGGGCAGCGGGCTGGACTAAGTGATCCTCAAAATCTTTTACAACTTTGAAGTCTATAACCCTAATTCTTTTAATAGAATGTCCCTTTTCCATGTATAAACAAAAAAGTTTGCTGACCCCTGCTCTAGATGAGTTTGCGCTCCCTCGAGTTGTTCAGCGTGACGGCCCTGGAGCCAGGACATGAACACGAGTCTGGTTGGCCAACATTTCCCTGCCGTGCGGGGTAGCTATGAGAACTTTTATCCTTTTACATACATTATGTCATAGCAAATTGTCAATTTGTGCTTCAAAATGGGGAAAAGCAATGCAAAAATGCAACTGTGCAAAGTGTTTCTATTCTGTTTGTGATGTGGGGAATTTCCAAGCTACATCTCCACTTTGCAGATGATCTGGGGGTTATTTGCTATTCTGAGCAGGCCTGTCCCCATTCTCCTTCAGCAGTATGGAGAATGCCTTTATGAAAAAATGACTGTGTATAAACATTCCTTTCATATTGGAATGATATTAATAAAGTGTTTCCTGTGGTTATGGCTAAGAAGTCACTTGTTTCCATTTCCTGTGTGTAGTAAAGGCACGTGGAAAAACTCTGATCAATATGCTCTTCCAGGAAGCTTAGAACCCAAAAAACCCAAAACCTCTTCACAGAGTGTGGTATTTGTAGAGTTCGTTATAGTCTATAATTAACAGAGGAGTTGTCATTGGGGAAAAACAGAAAATAGAAGATGAAAAAAACTATCTACCAAAGAGAAACCATTTATAAGTGGCCAACAACACTTTAAATTTATAATATTCCTTTTGTTTATAAATCATTCCCAATATTTTGTCTCTCTTCATTGAATGACTTCTTGGTAGTCAACCAGAGAGAAGAATAGAGAAGAATGAAACTAGTTACTCTTTAACTTTGTACTGGGTAAGTCAAAGTCACTTTATAGGTATTATCTAAATAAATGTTTTTTTAAAAATATACTTTTTAAAATTATATAAGTAATGCATGTTCATTGTAAAATTTTTTAACAATTTGGGTGCACAAAAATTAAAAAGTGAAAGCTCCCCTTCACCCTCAAGCCCAATTCCACTTATTCCCAGATGATAATCTCTAGATCCTTTAATGCTGCGGTCACCAACCCCGGGGCCGCAGCCTGGTACCGGTCCGTGGCCTGTTAGGAAACAGGCTGCAGGTAGCCTTGAGCTCTGCACCACATCCCACCCCACAACACCCCACCCCCTCACCCCTGGTCTATGGAAAAATTGTTTTCCATGAAGCCGGTCCCTGGTGCCAAAAAGGTTGGGGACC
>CAUYSK010023643.1:0-64014 GCA_963575035.1 Avahi laniger | reverse complement strand
AGCAACCTCAAACTCCTGGGCTCAAGCAATCCTTCTGCCTCAGCCTCTGGAGTAGCTGGAACTACAGGCATGCGCCACCATGCCCGGCTAATTTTTTCTATATATTTTTAGTTGTCTGATTAATTTCTTTCTGTTTTTAGTGGAGACAGTATCTCGCTCTTGCTCAGGCTAGTCTCGAACTCCTGAGCTCAAACGATTCACCTGCCTCGGCCTCCCAGAGTGCTGGGATTACAGGCGTGAGCTACTGCGCCCGGCTAAACGGATAGTTTTATACACAGTAGAGATTATTAAGAAAAAAACTCATTTTAAGAATAGTATTCAAATTTTTAAAGTTGTAAATCTCTAAATCTAACTTTTCCTTAGCTTTTAAGTTCCGTTTACTAAACTTAATATTCTTTCTGCTTATATTTAATGATTATTGAGGATGCCTTTGATTATTTTTTGGTTCCAATTATAGATATTGTTGGACTCATTTAAAACATTTTAAAACACATTTATGAGTTTAATATTTTCAATTTCTCTTTTATTCACTTCAGCTCTCTGACATGTTCTTATATAGTTTTTATATAGCACATAAATAAAACATATAGGTATAGTAACACTTAGATCCCTAAAATGTACCAATATTGTTTACAGATTGAAGAAGACTTTGACTTAAACTTCTAAGTCTAAATCTGTTATTCAAACACGTATTTTATATTGAAATTCCAAGTTTTGTTATTGGAGAGGCAAATCCTCTTAAACATTGCAGGGATACAGAATTCCAAATGTGCTCTTATTTTTAACTAAAAGAAATACAATAGAGTTTGATTCTTTGAATATCTCTTACTTAATTCTAAATGTTTTTGAGTTCGGTAAGAAACCATGTGTATCATATCCATCAATTTGGGGAAATAACTTCTCAGCTACTTGAGATTGTAAAATGATCAGGTGTTTGGGTCACAAAATTAACATATTGGCATACGTTAATTACATAAAACATATCATTAAAACATATAATTGGCATAATATTATTATAGACCTTGGGATATCCTGAGCACTATTTATAGTCTACATTGGCAAATTCAGTACTTAAAGGAAGTAAGCTCTTAGCATGTGTCCCTATCTACTTAATTAATGTTTGCAATTCTGCCTACTAAGTTCACTTGAGTGGAATTTTGCATTTTATTCTTTTTGGATCCTTTGGCCCAGAAATATAATCTTTCGAGTTAATGCCAAAGACTTCTGAATAAATGAATTTAATTTTTTATATGCAGTCTATTTCTTAGTACCACATAATTCTTAAGGATATTAAAATGCTGATACATTTCTAGTTGTCTCTGATGGCTTTGTATGACTATTTGGCAAATCCCTATGGTCTGTCTCCATGCTGGATGGCTCTAGGCCAATAGGTTCTGAGAGGTGGAGGAGGGACAAAGAGAAGAGAGGCTGCCACATGGGTTTGAACACCTACTTTTGTAGTAAGAGAATCAAGCCTGTCAGACTGTCTGGAGAAACAGCTCTGTAGATATGTTTTGTACATCATTTTGATTAAAA
Organism: Avahi laniger; assembly: GCA_963575035.1. NCBI lineage: Eukaryota > Metazoa > Chordata > Mammalia > Primates > Indriidae > Avahi > Avahi laniger. The sequence continues at coordinate 62,478 of CAUYSK010023643.1, read as the reverse complement.
TGCAATGTCCATCCCTCTCTGTTATCCTAACTAAAGTTAGAAGATATAAGAGTAAAAGAAAAGAAAAGAAAAGAAAAATAATTCAGTGGCCAGTAAATGGATAATCCACATTCTATCATGCTACCAAATTTTAGACTTTGTGAGTATCTCTCACCTGCCTGATCATGACTGAAGAAAAGGAGATTTTCCCTTCAGGCTTCTTTGATGCAGTTGGTCACCTAACTTTACTGTACTTCCCCAGGGTGGTCCTGTTCCCTAATCTTCTAGACCTGTGCTGTTTAATCTGAGACCACCAGCCACACGCAGCCACTGAACACTTGGAATGTGGCTAATGTGACTGAGGAAGTGGTTTTAATTATACTTAATCTTAGTTAATTGATTTATCTTTAAAAACTGGTCATGGACTCAGTTATTAGAAAAAAAAAATATTTGGAGCAAGTTAGGTATGTGAATTTTTTTTCAACTGTAAATTTTATAAAATCTAAATAAAGATCCAAATTTATATCTAAATTTAGATCCACAAGATGAAAATGTATCATTTGCATTGAGATGTGCTAGTAAAAAAGTTTTTAACACTTACGATGAAAAAAATGTAAAATTTTTTATTAATAATTTTCTAAGTTGTTTGCATTTAAAAATGATAAAAGTTTAGATCTATGAGGTTACATGAAATGTAGTATTGAAATCGATTTCACTTTCTTTTTTTTCACTGTTTTCTAGTGTGGCTACTAGAAAATGTAAAATTGCATCTGTGGCTTGCATTATATGACATTAGACCATGACTGCCAAGGTGTACCTGCCTCCATCCAGCATACTTCGAGCCACCCAGCGTCCCTCTCATTTCTGAACATTTACTGCTCTACAAAGGGCAAAATGAATAATTTTCTTTCACTGAAGTCCCCAAGGTTTCTCCTTTTCCCTTATTAGGTATTTCCCATTTTAAAACTTTCTTCATCAAACAAACTTCTGTATCCACTCTTTATGAAACTTCAACTGTGAGTTTTCTGTTTAAAATGACATTTTCTTCAACTGTAAGCTTTCCATTTAAATTTAGTGCTGTGTTACAGGTTTATCAACCCCTTTTCTGAAAGCAGGACATGAATGGAGAATTGTGTGAGAGCATCCACGTACCTGTACTGGGGAGATTTTATGACAACAACAAGGTATTTATTGTCAAATCCCGGCACTGTCAGAACACCTGCGATCCTCAGATTTATCTTCTACACCATAGAAACAATAATACTTGCCTCACAGATTAGATGTGAAAATGAAAAGGCACATAAACTAGGAAAGCACCCAGCATAGGGTGTGTGTCTGGAGTGTTTTGGTTTATTTGATTTTTAAAAAAAAAAATAGTAGATTTTCAAGTAAAACAATCATCCAGAAAAATGCATAAATCATAAAGGCATAGGTGATGAGCTGGCATAAAGTGATGCACCTGTCTTACCATGATCCAGGTGAGGAATTAGATTTCCAGTACCTTCGAAACTCTCTTCACTTACCTCTCAACCACTGCACACTAGATTAGTATGACCTGTTGTCAAACGTTATGTACATAAAATCATGTAGTATGCATTCTTTTAAGTTTTGTGTTTTCATTCCACATCATATTTGTGAGATATAGCGGTGTGACTGCTGGTAACGGTAGTTCGTCCTTTTCGTTGCTGTGTAACATTCTATCTTATGACTACACCATTGTTTATCTGTTCTTCTCTTGATTGACATATAACTTGTTTTCAGCTTGGGAATGGTATATATTATGTTGCTATAAACATTTCTATACATGGTTTCTGGTACTCATAAGTACTTATTTTTGTTGACTCTACAGTTTTGAGTATTAGTTTCTCGGTCACAGGGTGTGTGTATATTAGCTTTAGTTGGCACTGCCAATTATTTTTCAAAAGTTGTACAGGTACCAAATTTATCCTCACAGCAGCCCTTCATTCAAACTAAAGTTGCTCCATATCTTTGAGAACACTTGGTATCTCATTATGGTTTTAATTTGCCTACCCCTAATCACTAAAGAAATTGAGCTCTTTTTAATCCCAATGCTACTTTGGCAGAATTGACTTTCTGATATCATTGACAGATATATGTTGGCCTAGAACTACTCTGTATGGTAACTAATTAGTTGATACTGTTAAAAGTTTGTCTTAGTACAGATTCCTAATCTAAAAATTAGCAAGTATGTTACATGGACATTTTTCTTGTGTAACAGCACAGTTAAAAATCAACACCTCTTCTAAAAACAGCTTTTTAAAATTTTTCTTAAATTCCCTACCGTGATAAGTATTTGGTGAAAGAGTGGGGTGATTTTATTGGTGTAGTTGTATATCTCATGATTATCAAGGACTAAAATGAATTCCAACTGTAATACTCAGACACTTTTTTGTATCAAAGCTTACCTAGAATGGCATATATTAATACAATGATAATATCTCCTTATTTTTCAGGTCATTAAAATCCATTTGCATCCCCACCTACCCACAGAAGAAGGGCAGAAATAGATTCAGCTACATAAAGGTGACAAACGTGTACAAAGCGGAGCTTGTGAGAAGGGACAGATTTAGATTTTTGGCCTCACACTCAGGTTTGATATTTTATAATCCTACCTTCTACTGATTTTGATCTCCTTTTTGTATTCTGACTAGGCAGATCAAATATGTGTCTATAAAGATTTTCCCTATATATGATGTTACATCAGATCATATTAATAATAAAATTATTTGAAGACCCAAGCCACATATTTGATTTTTTAAGGCTCTGTGTGTCTCTAAGAGAATCTGTTTATATCACATCATCAGCATACCAAGAAATCCCCTTGAGGATCTGGAATTGAGAACCAGAAACAATACCAAGAGCATGACAATATCAGGGGCATTTAATTTTGTTTATTTACCGTTTTTTTTCTTTTACAATAAAGAAAGCTCAGTATCCATTCTTGCCAGTGTTCGTTAGCTGGATATTTGTGATGGTTTGGATTATTGTTCAGCAAATACTAATTACCCTGGCATTCCTACTGTGGGCAGAGCAAACTTCCTTGCCTTGTTGATATTGGGCTTGGAAAGTTAGCACACGTGACACAGTCAGAGGCCTTGAATATGTCCATATGATTTGGCTTGGCTTTGCAACTCCTGGCATTCACCATGAGAAGAAAACGGTCAGGTGGCTACTGATTCAAAGAGTGTGAAAATTACATGTAGCACATTTGATCCCAAACTGGATCCTGGAGCCCAGCCAAGCTGAGCTGCAGCTGACCAGCAAATAAAATCTTATTTTACAAATAAAATCTTGATGTTTCAAGTCACTAAACCTTGGTGTGTCTTGTTATGCAGCATGATTATGGTGAAAGCTGACTGAAACAGCTTGTGAGTCTGTTGGTTAAGAACACTGACATTAGAGTCCTCAAATATAAAATTTGCTTAGTAAATTAGTCAAAAATACAATAATTCAGTCAAAATATATTGAATGCGTAAAATGTGCTTGTCACTGTGCTGCATACTGGAGAAAAATAATGAAGAAGACAGACCTGGAAAAATGACAAGGTAATTACAACACAGTGTGGTCTGTTCTGATGGGAAAAGCACCAATATGGGATGATTTAGAAGAGAGACTGAAATCGTCTTGACAACTCAGGGAAGTTTTGTTGGAGGTAAAGTATGAGTAGGGATTACTCACACTACTGTAGGCAAAGGCAATAATAATCCTCAAAAACAAGACATGCTGCATGACAGGGACTAGATGGGGTGCCTGGAAGAATGTAAGTCTGTAATGGTAAATAGTTGGAGGAGGTAAAGCAGGTAGAAAGTGTGTCTGGGGCTTCTGGCAGCCCTCCTTCTCCCTAAATGTAAAGAGAGATAAAGCTCAGATGATATCATTGGTTGCTAGGGTTCAGCTATGTGTGAAACCAAAGATAGGACTCTGGGTAACTCTATTTCTATTTATGAAACAGAAAGAGGTAACAGATTCATTAATTAACAGATATGTGTTGAGCATCGTAACTGTGGTGGTAAATGAAAATATAATCATACAATCACTTCCCTCAGAAAGGCTACTATCTCGTTGGAAGTCCAGACAAGTAAAGAGACAATTCTTATACTCAGTGTCAAGTGTTATAATATGGATATGGGACAAAATGGGGAGAGGGCTGGAAAAATTCCAAAGAGAAAATAACACCTAAGCTGAGAACCTAAAGGAGAAATAAGAATTACTCAAGTCAAGAGTAAGCAAAGTATCATTCTAAATAGAGCAAATGGGACATTTAATATTCTCTAGGAAGAGAAGAAAGATAATGAATCCATATAGGGAGTGACTCCTTTTAAGAGACAAACTGGAAGAGGTAAATGGTCCACATCCTAAGTCATATTATGAGTTTGGACTTTGAGAACAAGGAGAAATTCTAATCTGAGAACAAGGAGAAACCATTAAGGGATTTTAAGGACAACCGAGAAATACGTCTCAGGTAGCACCAGCAGAACTTGATGATTGACTACAGGAAAGGAAAGACGAGGGGGTCACTCAGCAAATGGACTTGGGCAGATCAGTGAAGGGTGATTCCACTGGGAGCACAAGTGTGGCACAGGGTTGGTGATGAGGATTTAGAGGTGAATAAAATAATTAAAGGAGATGGACAAATAGCTGTTAGGGGAAAAGTACGAGAAATAGGGTAATGTTTATTTACCAGTCCAGAAGAAGACTTAGTTTTAAGAGAGAGGAGCTGTTTTATCAGTGTCCATGTGGCAAAGAATGTGAGGCTACCAGATAAGAAAACATATTCAGATTTAGATATTAAGGGTTTGGGAATGACTTTTAAAAAGCAGTTTCTGCAAATTGGTATAGATTACCAGATTGTAAAATGTTTAGGAGTGAGTGAGTGGTGAAGAAATGAAAGAGAAAGTGGAAGAAATAATGGAATGGTGGCTTAAAGAAGTAGCGTGTTGAGAGACAGGAGTGTTAGGAGAAGGAACCCAAGCCAGCTTGTGTGCGGACAAGAAAGAGCCAGGGGAGAGAAAGAGATTTAAGATATAGATGTGTGTGGGGGTGGAGGGGTGGGGAGGTTCCTCTAGAGCAATATTCCAGAGGAAGTGGAAGGCATGAGCTCAACCTCAAGGCTGGAGAAGTTGCCTATGACAAGGAGCAGGGACAGGGAACAGGGAGCGGCAGGATGGCAAAATAAGAAATGTTGGGGTGATGGAAAGGAAGATTTTAGGAACTGTTGTCTATTGACTTTAACTCTAAAAGTTAGCAGAGAAGGCCATTGGCTAGCTGAATTTGAGAAAAATGGAAAAGTTTGTAATCATTTTTCTAAGGAAACTGGTAATGAGATAATTCTTAGCTGCAAACTAACTACACTCTGTCTAGTTAGTTTTGATAGAAATGGAATTTATCAAGGCATATTGGTTAGCTAACAGTATTATCAGGAGATCCAGAGAGCCACAGCTATAGAAAATGTTCAGTGCATGACAATGATGACTAAAAATATCACTGCTGTCAATATATGGCATCTGCATCTCAGCTCATCAAAATGCCACAGCTTGTACTTTTCAAGTACATAAACGACCCCTAAGGAACCAAATACTTAGAACCACTCGGAATCACCAATGGCTAAAAGATGATGGATTCGATGAGTGTCTATGTCATAATATTGCTCCCTTCTGTAGGAAAGACTGCTGTTTGTACACAACAATGCATTCACTGCTTCCATTGCAATAAAATTTAGTTGGTCACATGGCCAGCTGCTCAGAGTAGAAACTACATTGCCCAGCATCTCTCAAAGTGAATTGGAGCCATGTGACTAAGTTTAGGCCAATGGGAAATAGAAGTATCCTGTGTCAGCTTTTGGGATAGTGAAGATGACTCACTCCCTAGGGTCTTGAAATAATCAGTTGAAAGGATCCTGTGTCCCTGGGGACTTCTTATATCAGAGCCATCATACCAGTCCTGGATGATAGATCGTCACTTTTCCATAGAGAAAAGTCAGCTCTATCTTATTTCCCTTTCTTGCATCTTTTCATAGGTGTGTCTGATGGATGGCCTAGATCCCTTGCCTGCACCCAAGACAGCTCAGGGAGAGTGAGTGAATGAATTCAGGACTCACCTTTGGCAGCCAGGATTCATGATGCTGAGAATGTCCACCCAACAGAGGAGGCATCCAAAAGATATTAGGCAACAATTAACACAACATGTGTACAACATGGGAAAGGAAAAAGGGAAGGAAGAATGGGGAAGAAGGGAGGAAGAAATGGAAGGAAGGAGGGAGAAGGAAATAATAATGAGTGGCAAATGGGCACAAAAGAGCATGAATTAATCAAGGTCTAATTTCATGGCTTTTTAAAAAGAAATCCTTGGCAATTTGGGATTGGGAACAAAAACTAGTCTTAGCCTAGTGAAAATTTTGTTGAATTGCCAACTGTAAAATTCAAATTTAATATAAAAACAAACATAGATGGAAGTAAATGGAAGACAGAACAATTTTCCCTCCCTTGTATTTTTTCCCTGGCCTGGAAGGAGGACAGATGTGGACAGTAGAATTGAGGATTGAGTGATGGTAGAAGCAAATAGAGGTTTGGAGTCAGATGTGGATATAACCCTAACTCTGCCTAACATACTAACTGCAAAAACTTAGGCAAGTTATTCGCCCCTTTGACACTGTTTCTCATCAGTAAAATGGAAATAATTATAGCACAGACAAAAAACTATAGTAACAGGGATAGGGTAAGCTCAGCCTTCTACACAGTGCCCAGTGCTCTCTGTAGGCTCTCAAAAATCTTAGTAAGCACTTTTTGATAAAGCTCAAGTGCTTCATTTACTCTTCCACTCTCATCTCCTGCCATAGGTTTTTTTTGTTTTTGTTTTTGTTTTTGTTTTGTTTTGTTTTTTTTCTGGGACACATTTTCATTCTTTTTGCCCTGGCTAGAGTGCTGTGGCGTCAGCCTAGCTCACGGCAACCTCAAACTCCTAGGCTCAAGCGATCCTTCTGCCTCAGCCTCCCGAGTAACTGAGACTACAGGCATGTGCCACCATGCCCAGCTAATTTTTTCTATATATTTTTCGTTGTCCAATTAATTTCTTTGTATTTTTAGTAGAGATGGGGTCTCGCTCTTGCTCAGGTTGGTCTCGAACTCCTGAGCTCAAACGATCCACCTGCCTCGGCCTCCCAGAATGCTAGGATTACAGGCGTGAGCGACTGCGCCTGGCGCTGCCATAGATTTTAAGTAAATGAAAATATCTAGTCCTTTCTGGAGCTCAAAACCACCCAGCATAAGTCAAGCCATTCCCAGAAATAGAATGTTTGGACAAAGGAAAAAAATTAAAAAGTCATGACTCACAATTAGAGGATGGAATCCTCAGGAAAGACCAACATTAGCATCTAAACAAGAAAATGAGCTTATTGACATTGAAAAATGTTACTACGTTTTCAATTTCATTAATGTCTCCAAAAGACAAACACATTTATTTCTGTGTCACGTGTCTGATAGCAAGAAGGGGCAAAAACATCAGTCTACAACCTCTGGGACTCGAGACTGTGACAGCACTGATGAAATGCATGTTTCCTGAGAAGACGTACAATCCTGACTACCTGTGACCATTGAAATATTAAGGAAATTACTTACAAAGCAGACAAAAATCCATTATGGGAGCATAGCCTAGAAACTGCAAAGAAGGATGGGAAGCAGTAATTTCCAGTTCTCCTTGAAAATAAAAAAAGAAAGAATTTTTTCTTCTTGGCATTTTCCTCATGAAATTAAATTTCATTGTGTGATTCTCATCTTCATAATTACCAGGTTGCTTTGAGAATTAGATATAAAAAGCCACCTCTTATAAAGGTAGTAGCTGATTTTTCTAAATATTATATTTTTAAAATGATGATAGCAGAATAACATTTCAAATGATCATTTTAATCACCAGGCTTGTTCCATGTCAGCCCACCCACCAGCCTCAACATACTCATTTACGGGCGTTGGGGCAGGATACCTAAAGGACATCCCCCCAGGCCCTAAAACCCTCTGCATCCATGCAAGAATAGGATTTCCTGAATATGTACTGGAATTTCTGGAAGAAGTCCAGAGACTGGCACCCTGGAAACCTATGGATGTCGAGAGGTAGAGTAGGCTGAATAATTGTCACCAAAGATATCCACATCCTGATCATCCGCAACCTATGAATATGTTTACTTTGCGTGGCAAAAGGGACTCTCCAGATGTGATGACGGTTATGGATCTTGAGATGGGAAATTGTCCTGGATTATCCAGATGAATCCAACCTAATCATATGAGTCCTTAAGGCCCTTTCCCGGCTCTGGTTAATTAGAGAGAGCGAGATGATGATGGTGATGATGAAAGAGAACCCAACAGATGGTAATGAGAGGAGAAAGAAGCCGACCTTGTTGGTTTTGACGACGTAAGGCATCATGAGCAAAGGGAAGCAGGCAGCCTCTATATGCTGGAAAAAGTGAGGAAACGGGCTCTTCCCTAGAGCCTCTGAAATGAATGTGGCCCTGACCACACCTTGATTTTCACCTAGGGACACCTGTAAAAGACTCTTGACCTGCAGAAGTGTAAGAAAATAAACTTGTGTTGTTTTAAGCCACTAAGTTTGTGGTAATTTGTCATCACAGTGTAGAAAACTAACACAGGAGTGTTGTGGGAATCCATTAACTAACCTGACATTTTCCTTCTATTCCTACTTGGTTTGTCTGATCTTACTCTAAGTCTACTTTTCCTGTCTCTGCTCGGCTAGCAATGGGCACGCGGGGCCTGGACCTCTGCTCTTGTCACTAGCTCTTTGGACTGGGGCCCTTATTATGCCCCTGCCTCTTACTAGCTGTCATTTGAGAACGAGACTCTCTCTCAGTGAAAGCAGTAGCCACCTGGTGTGCTGCTCCAGTGGATATGAGCCATGTTTCTGCATCCAGCCCTGAAGATTCCTGCTGTTCCTCCTCGTTTTCACCATATAATACCCATCTGAACATCAAACATCACCAGGACCCAGTTTTCCTCATCAAGTCTTTCCCCCTCCTTCCCTCCCGTTTTTCCTTTTTTCCTTTCATCCCAATGATGATACCCTTTATTCAAACTTCTTAACAAGTACGACTTATAGAATATGTGTGTGTATATATATATATATTTTAAAGTAGAACTACATTAGAAGCATCCAAAAAGGGTAATTTTTATTTCCATTATATTTCACTAAATTATCAGATTGTACATTTAAAATGGGTAAATTTTATCATATGTAAATTACAATTCAATGAAGCTATTTTAAAAAGAAATGTTTTGTTATAAAGTTTTCGCTTATCGTTATCATTGTCATCACTACTGTCCTTAATCATCATCATCATCATCATCATCAACTGCACACATGGAAAAAATAGTAAATAAAGAACAAAATGACAACAGTATTCACCTGCCTTGTCACCAGTCACATTCCCATGATACCAGTGCTTTCATCAACTACTGCTTCTTATGTACATAATTTTTTAAAATTGGTATAAATTTACAAAGAAATTTGCAAAGATAGTACAGAGAGGTCTCTGAGCTTCCCCTAATGTTAACATCTTACATAACCATGGTACCCTGATTAAAAAAAAAATTTGCTCTTAATTCTTGTTATACATATCTGTAAATAATATTCCTATACTTCTGTTAATCAATTTATCAAATTTAGACAGCATCCATTGTCTTTGTCACGGTGAAGATAAGGAATTAGCTCACGTCCAGTGTACTCTGTTGGGAAGAATGATCCCTCTATTGTAATGCTGATAGTAAAACTTCAAAAGTTTTACTATATTTTTAGTACTTGGTTGATTAATTCTTTAAATAACACACATAACAAACTATCTTATTTTCAATCATCATTATACCTTATTTCTTAAAATTCCACTTTTAAGTTCAAGAAATTGGCTTCCTTCTATTTCCCTCCATGTTACCCCCTTTTTCATAACTTAACTTTCATTCATTTATTATGACACTTGGTGACCATGTGCTGTGCTCAGGCTCTGTGGATACAATGATATAGGTATGACCAGATGACATCCTTACTGTCACAAGGCTTATATTCTAAAATTGGAGTAACACAAACAAACAACAACAAAAAAAATAAAGAGATAAGTTTATGCAAATAAACAGACCTCAAATGACAGAATAGTTAGTGATCCTTAGACCAAATGGTTAGGATAGACTTCTCAGGAGATGACTTTTCATTATAGAGGGAATAATTTGTGTAATTCCCTAGGTGCCGGTGAGAAACAAAGGGAGAAGCAAGCAGAGGAGAGAGAGTGGTAAGAGATGAAGTCAATATGGTGGCAGAAGTCAGACAATAACATTGGGCATTTTTAAGCAGGGCAAAGAGTTTGGATTTTATCTTAAGTGTCATGGGCCATCTTTGCAGGGATCAAGTATGATGTGGATGCATAGGGACATGGTCTGACGTACTTTTCTAGGAGTTTACTTCAGCTCATGTGTGCAGAATGGATGGTTGAGAGAGGGCAGGTGTTGTATCAGAGAGACAACTTAGGAAGTTATTGCTATAGTTCAAGCAAAAAATGATGATGGTTGGACTGGTTTGGGATATATTTAAAGGTAGAGTTTGCAGAACTTACAGATAAATTGAACGCCAGCTGTGAGTAATCGAATAAAGATAGTACTAGAAGCTGGACAGTGGATGATGCTGTTTCCTGAGATTGAGAAGCCCAAGAGAAGCTAGTTTAGGTCCAAGTGTTGAGTGAAAAATGGTTCTGTGGTGGCCACATTAAATCTGAGATGCCCAAGAGATATCTAACTGGAGATGTCAATCAGGCAGCAGGCTATTCCTATTGGGACTTTCAGGAGGGCTCAGACCTGAGATACTTATTTATGAGTTAAAGCAATAAGACTGGATGAGGTCATCTAGGGAGAGGGTTGGGAGATGGAAAAGAACTATAGCTCAGAAACAGCCCTGGTACATTCATACATTTACATGTCAAGCAGAAGGAAAGCCAGCAACAGATTCTTAGAAGTGATCACTAAGAAGGGAGGAAACCAGCAGAGTACAGGGAAATCCAATAAAAAAGTGCTTCAACAAAGAGCATATGGTAAACAGTGTTGAAAGCTGCTGAGGAGTCAAGTGACATAAGTCACATGAGAGAAAGGGACTACTGTCCCGGCCATCTGCAGGTCACAGATGACACTCACAAGTGTGTTCTCAGAGGAGTGTCAAAGTCAAAATAAAAATGTAGAGATGAATCTCTAAATTTAATGTTTTAATTGGGAAGCAAGAATTGCAATTCAGGGCATACACACCGACCTGGTGGTGTTCGTTATATCCAAAGAACAAAGAGAAGGTTGGGGATTTTATTGACAAGAGAAATGTTACCTGTGGTTCAGAGAGAATGTTCATTGGTATCATCAGTAAAGCTTTCAGGAGCTTACAGACTCCAGTTGGTGAGTGACAGCAGTGAGCAAAATTAGTCCTAGAGTTGTAGCGAGTTATCTCAGCAGCTGTAGATAAAACTGGTTTTAGGTTACAATAGGCAGTGTCAGCAGCTGAACTTACAGAGGATGACATTTCTAAAGCAATGTTTCATGCCCTGAGTGCTTTTTCCCCATGGCTCCTCGACTCTGTTTTAGTTGAGTATGACAAGAATACCCCAATTCATATGATCAGCTTTCACAGGACTAATGTCCTAAAATTTCTACTGATTTGATTAAAAGAATCAAAATCAATCTAGCCCAAAGCACAACTATAACTGGATATACGTTAAAACACCATTGCGGTGTATTATGAATGAGACTTAAATATGTATGTATATATATATACTTATATATGATGATCTAGGAACCAACAGCTCTCTGAAAGATATTGTTCATTTTATCTTCCACTTATACCACAGATAATTTAGTGATTATTATCTATTCAATATCGAGTAATTTTTAGACAACTGGGAGCTATTTGTTCAGCACTATGATGGATGCTCTGAAACAATGGACTATAAATAAATTCAGCCCTATCGAGTGGGTATCACCAAGAAAGAAAATGTATAGAACAAAACAAGAATTTTTATTTCTATTTTTTCATTGAATGCATTTCCGTTTAAACTTCAGTATAATTTTAATGTATATTTTTAAATATGAGAAATATATTAGCATAAAATACATGTAATGTATATGTAAGTTTAATGTGTATGATAAAGTTGACTTTTTTTTTTTTACTACTGGTAAGGTATATAATAAAAAAGTTTGGAGAGAACTTGCCTATAAAGTTCTGAAGTATGAGTTAAGATTACTATACAGTGCTAATACTAATAATGATAATAATTACAATGTATTGAGCACTATGTATGGCACTCTATCCTTGAGAATTAACATGATTATAAATGTTCCTTACAACATTTCAGTAAGTGGGTTTACATTTTTGCATATTATCAATAAAGGAATTGCCTACAAAATTTAAGACCTTTGCCCAAGGTCGATTGTCTTAAATTGCTCTTCCAATGGAAGGAATCAGGTCTCTCTCACTCATTGTGGAACAGAATGGAAGGGACAGGTTTAGGTAACCATGGTTTGATGCTTCATGCTGCTGAACCCCTGAGTGTGTCACTTAAGTCAGTTTGTTCATTGGACCATGATGGCTATGAGAAATGCAATCTAAAATTCACAGGCCTGAAGCTAATGGCCTAAGAGCAAGACCCTCAATTTCTGGCATCTAAGCCGATACCCATTTTTCCTCTCATGACTCATATTTCAGTTTGAGGAATCCTTTATTAAATGGTGAATAGATCTCTGCTTACCCATCTCCCAGTATAAATGAATGAATATGATAATTTAATTTAAGCAATAAACAGAGCTGCGAGAGAAAAATGAATGTGAAATAACAATCTCATATAATAGATTTTGTAGACACACCTGTGCTCTTGCTTCAGTTCTCTTTTGGGCATGTGTTAAGTTCTTAGAACTTGGTTTACACAGCATCTCCTCCAAGAAGCCTTCCTAACCTCCTAACCTGAGGTTGAATTAGTTTTCCCCGTTTGTACTCCCACACCTTCCAACACTCTGCTCACCATAGTTTACACAACACTGGCTATAATCACTGGTGTACTTGTCTGCCATCGACAGTAGACTGTTAGGTTGTTGAATGCAGAGAATTCATTGCTATTAATATATCCCCAAAGTTTTCATAGCTCCTAGCGCATGGTATTAACACAAGCTGACAAAATATTGAAAATAAACACATATGGATCAATGAAGAAATTGACAAACAGATTTAAAGAAGGCAGGTTAAACACAGTAAAGGAAATCAGCAAAGCAGGGCCATCAAAAAATGTAAGAAAGGCTCTGCTTCAGCAAACTCTTCCAGACTTTTACACCCAGAAAAATCTGGAAAGAAACTACTCAGTTTCAGCATAGATGCAAGTAAGTTGTGGATTTATTTGATTTTGATGATTGGTGGTCATTTACAGAAAGATTAAGCAAAAAAGTTTTGTCAGTGGCCTGAAAAGACGGCTGAATACAGAACTGAGCTCTTCCAGTTTCACATAAACCATCCTGTAATTTTGGTTCACACAATATTCCTTCTCTTGTGTGTATTTAATTCAAACATGAAGATCCCAAGATAGGTTGGGGGAAAAACAGTTTTTGACACCTTTCCCCTTGAAATCATAAATCATCCATGGTTCAATGAACACTGTAGCCACAAGTTATACCTTGTCCTTGCTTTTCTCAATCTCCCAAAGGTTAATGGCATCACTCCCAGTCAGAAAGTTTCCACTAGAACTTTTCACATCTCTTCCAACTTCAGAATGGCCAAGCGTATCTCAGGTACTTGAGGAAAAGCTGAAGAGGCGGTGACTCAATTGCTATGTGGTCTCACCTGGCAGCAGTGAACCAAGAGGCAGCAGAAGTCTAATGCTGGTATTGAGTGAGTATGAAATAATTTGAAACCCTCCCATTCCATTCATCTAATAATTTAACACAACTGTGATAGGATCATACCAATAGTAATTTTACAAATCTGCTTCCCATTCATTTGTATTAGAATCTTGTGCCATTCCAGGTCATTTTAGTAATTTTTTTTTAAGTTTTAAGAAGCTGGGCAAATGGTTTTAAATGGAGAATAATATTAGGTCTCATTTTATTTTGGTTGTCCATCATTAGCATGTTTCCTAATAGGGTTTTTACTGCTAGCTAGCGATAATCGTTTGTAGTTAGACTCCTTTTCTAGGGAGGCAACCATTTCTGTGTGGTTGAAAGCCCTGGAGATCCTCTAGTGACTAACACAAAAGTCATAATAATGTAAACCCACATGATGGTTTCCAATACTGACAAATGTCTCTTTTGAACTAAAATAAAATCTTATGTCTTCACCCGCCACCCGCGCCGCCCGCCCAGGCTGACTGAATGGACCTCCTTTTGGTCAAGGGAATATCCTAAAACTAAATTGCCTGCCAGGAGGAGGGTGGTCAGACATGCTTGGAGACATCCTTTGTAACTCATTAACAGGCCTAAGGGCATTCAAGACAACCCTACAGGTCCTCAATTTACACAACAAATTTATGTCCTGGTGGAATGTCTCCGATTAACAGCTTCTTATCTTAAAACATTCGAAACCTTTAGACAAAGCTTCATGTCTTTAACAAATTACTAGTCAAAGAATCTTTAAACCCACCTTTAACTTGTAAGCCCACCCCAACCCCCCTTTGAGATGGACCACCTTTTTGGGCCAAACCAATGTATGCCTCCCACATACTGATTTATGACTTTACCTGTAACCCCTGTCTCCCTGAAATGTATAAAACCAAACTGTAACCCACCCACCCAGAGTCCATCTGCTCAAGGCTTCTTGGGTGTGACTCTGGGTCATGGTCCTTAAATTTGGCTCAGAGTAAATGTCTTTAAAATTATTTTACAGAGTTTGGCTTTTTTTCCATCAACACTCTATCCATATTGGATATAGTGATGAGATTTCTTTATCCCTGGGTGCACACATAGGCTTTCACAAAATACAAACTTTCCAGAATCTGTCTAGAAATACATAGAAGCAACAATCAAATAGGCTAAAAGTATAATAAAAGTACTTAACCATTAAATGCAAAAGCCTTAGCAAAGCAAAAATGGAATTCTATTTAACACTGGATAGGAACGACAAAAGTGAAGGTTTTTAAACTTTTTGGAGAAAAAAATGATAAGGACAGGAAACATACATACATCTCTGTTAGTGACAGTGAATTTGAGTGTAAAAAGTAGGAAATAAATGAATTATCAGTTGAATGATATTTTGTGCTTTGACCTGAGCAATGGGATGCATTTATTAAGAATTGAGGTGAGGTAATGAGAGGCTGTTTTAAAGACGGGGTTAGAAGCCGTGTAGGAATATAGCAGGGTAACTCTATTAAAAAGAGGACTAGTGAGGGCTGCTGCAAAGCCAGTCAGAAGATTGGGTTCTCATGTTGCCCTAGTGACATTTCCTCCCTTGGAGTCCTTGTGCCCTTGTAAACTTTATTCAAGAAATCTTATACCTTTTCAAGTTGCCAAACTCTGTTGTCCAAGTGAAGTGTATTATTTGTCTGAGTTCTAGAGAATAGTGTGATTTTCTGGTTCAAAGAGGATTGAGAATAATTAACGATAATAATAATCATAACTCAACATTTACCCAAGAACACACTTGTATCAGAAACTTCTCTCTGCTACATGTCTATGCTCTCATCTAATCTACACAACATCCTGATGAGGAGGGCACCGCAGGGAGGCCCACCTTATTCAGAATTAGGTCACAAGTTCATCCCTTAACTATTTACTAAATATCATTATGATTCCTGGGAAACCCCTAGAGAGAAACGTGGGATGGCTAGATAATTACAAAGAGTCCCTGCTTTTCTAAAGAGTTTACTTCTTTATGTCTTAGTATTTAGCCTCAATAACCTTAATACACATGATTTAAACTAATTACATAGTGAAATCCCACAAGAAGAATTAAAATACTTAGCGAAATCCCAGGGGAAAGTTACGTTATAGAAGGAGCATACCCATTAAATGAATCACAAGATACAACCCCTCCTGCATTTCACATTTAAGAAAACTCAGGCTAGAGAAGATAAGTATATCTTCCAAGGTCAAGAATGCAGCAAGTGGCGGAGCTGGGATTTAAGCCAGAGCCCATTGGTATTACAACTCTATGAGTCACAAGGCTAGTGGATGTAGCATTGTACATGCACTTCAAATAGATAGAAGCAATTTCTTTTGTTAGCAAAGTCAGGAAACAGAATGTTTGTAGAACAGGATTATATATGTTTAAACAAAAACATAAATACAGAAAAACTTAGGAATAAAAGTAGGGAAGGAACATTGGCAAATTCATCAATTCTTTGCAAGAATAATTTTGTGGACTTATATAAAAGTTCATGTTTTGATGAATAAGTAAAAGTAGTAACTAATTCCTGGGTGCCAGGTTTATAAAATGCTAAATTTGTAGGATATTTGTGGAAGAGATTAGTATTCAATGACCAATTTCAATGAAGCCTGAAAAAATTGAAGTGTAATTCCTCCATTGATCTTTTTCATTAGTCACACATATTCCCAGTCAAACTAAAGCATTTTTCTGCTTCAAAGCAAAATTGATTTTCAACTTTCTGAAAAATTTAGAGTGGAGTCAACAGTATAGGTCAGCAAATCTTTGGGTAACTTGAGCAACCCGATTGCAAAATTGCCCACAATTGGGTTAGGCTTTCCTCCCCTCCAGGCCTTTTTTGCATGTTGACTTCTTACACGATTCATTTTTATTGATACAACCCTTGACTATCTCATTGCCACAGAGAGCGCAGGGCCCATTTTAGGGTCTCAATCATATTCTTTGTCTTGATTCCCACTTGGACCCTGCAAGAAATTTTCCGAGAGTTGATAGATCAGGCTGGAAGTGATATGTACATTCATATGTTTTAGCTGTTAAAACATGGGTACATATAGGTTTGATTTTAAAAATGAATTATAATTCATGTTTGCTTCATCTTTTTAAAATTAATTCCTGATAATCAAGGCTGGTGACATGTCTGCTCTTAACTATTTCACATTTGATAAAAACTAGTAAAATCTGAATCCTCTTGTTGCTTCCTTTCTGTTTTAACAAGCAAATATCCCGGCCTCTTTCAAAGACTATCTGTCTACTTGTCATGTGGACATCATGGTGGTTTTCCAGGATTTTGCTTCTGAAATTACTCTCTTTGTGTCCTTCTCAATTACTTATATCATTCTAGTCAATATACAAACACATTCTAACAACTAAATGTGATATATATGTATATGTGTATGCATATTTGTTTATATACAGTCTCTTTGTTCTGTCTTTCTACTTGGACCATGACTGACATACTGCTGTCCATCAAACCTCCAGCCTGAAGCCTTAGCATCCATTCATATCTTTCACCTGAATCAATTATGACTATGATGGTTATCAATGGTGAGTTTTCTGTATCCATCATTCCTTCTGGAAGATGTTAGTTGGAACTCTATTCCAAGAAGAACTTTCTCTTTTCTCTGATTTGTCTCTTCATTTGTTTGTATGAAATAGATCTATGAATTGTTATTTATTTTAGTTGATTATAAACCATAATTTGTTATTCATTTTGATGCTCAGCTGGTCTCAAAGTTGACCAGTGGGAGTCTCCTTCAATCTGGCACAATGTCCCTTTTGACATATCCCTTTATTCTTTTAATACTTACTTTCTTTGTAGCACAAAAAGATGTTTATGAATCCTTTTGCTCAGTCTCTGATTAAGCCCCAGAATCAACCATTTTTTCCAAAGGAATCTGTTTCTTTTAGTGGAGAATAGAATTTAGAAACCAATCCAAAAATCTTGACTTTCTCCTTGTTTTATATCTTTCTGTTATCCTCTCCATTATAAACTGTGTATTAGTTTTCTATTGCTGCACACACACACAAAAAAACCCCACAAACTTATTAATAGTAGCTTAAAACAACACAAATTTAAAATGACACAAATTTATTTTTTCTCAGTTTCTGTGAATCAGGAGTCAGGCACCGGTTAGCACTCGGTGTGTCTCAAGACTGTAATTAGCTGGGCTGAGATCTCGTCTGAAGCTTGGGGTCCTCCTCCAGGCTTCTTCAGATTGTTGGTAGAATTCAGATCCTTATAGCTATAGTGCTGAAGTTTCCATTAGTTGAGGGTGGCTCTCAGCACCTAGAGGCCACCCTCAGATACTGGCCACATGGCCTTCTTACAACAGGGCCATTTACTTCTTCAAAGCCAGCAGAAAACTTTCACTCCAGTGTGCTATAAGGAAATCTGATACAATACACTGTAATCATGGGAGTGACTATCCCAACATAGTCACAGGTATTGCTTGTATTCAAGGGCAGGAGTTTATACAGGGCGTGTATACAAGGGGCAGGAATCTTAGGGGCCATTGTAGAATTGTATCTACCACAAACCATCAGCAATTTCTGGATGTTCTACTTCTAATACATGCCCAAATCTGAACCCTTCTCTGCATTTCCACTGCCAGAATCCTAGCCCACACCACTGCCATCTCTTTCCTTTAATCTAATAGTTTCCCACTCTCCCTCTCTCTGCTTTGGCCTCCCTATACCATCATCTAAGACTAGCCAGAATGAGATGATGCTATTGGCCTTGTTAAAAATCTTCCACAATGTCTTATTAAAAACCAAATCCACACTTCTTCCAGCAGCTGAAAAGCCTCTACATTGTCAACCCCTGCCTACCTCTTGTATTGTCTTCCTTTTGTTCCCTAGGCATTAGCAACCATAACCTATACATTTTTCTATTTCTCAGATAAGCCAAATGTGTTCCCTCCCTAAACTTTTGCACATGCTCTGAAACACTTGGCACTTGCTCTGAATGAATTTCTTTGGCTATTTGGGTCTCATGTTCATGTATCACGTCTCTAGAAAAGTCCTTCTGATGATATAAAGGTACAGCCATTCAGTTCAGTCATTCTGAATTGCATTAGTCTGTTCATTTTCTTCATAGTGTTTATCAGGAAGTACAGTGTTTATCTGTTTACCTATACATTATTGCCTTCCCTGAGTAGAATGTTAGCTCCATGAGGCATGGAACCATGTCTGTTTCAATCACTGGGTATCCGTAGTACCTAGTATGGTACCATGCTGAGTAGAGGCTTAATAGATATTATGCACTATATAGAATAATTAAAACAGGAAAAGATGTTATTTAAAAGGATTCCAACTCTGAGGTCATTTTCTAATGTGGAGAACTATATATGCATACGTGTGTACACACACACACACAGAGTCTCTAAATTATTTGTCTGAAAGTAGAGTACTTAAGAATAATATTAAATTATTTTATTTGATAATGTTAAAATCCACTTTGGACTCTAGAACAGTGAATGTGTCACTACAGAAATAATTTTGCCACCACTTCCCTCATTGGCAGCCTGATATTTTTGCAATGAACATCTGGAAATCTCTCTCCTATGGTGAATTAATATTCTGCTTCAGAAATTTAGTTTATCACTGCTAGTAACAGTAAAAATCCTTATTCCAGAGACTCTACAGGTGGAAGTTTCTTTAACAGCTGTGAATTAGTTCTTTTGCCACCAGCCACAAACCAGATCGTTCAAAAGGCATCCCTATCTGATTGGGGACATCTCAGTGGGGCAGATACAGTGGGGCTCTTGGTTGCTGGTTCCACTGTGAGGTCGCGGTCATGAGAGTCCTGTACCAAGCTGGCACAAGGGGTAGGAACATGGTTAATTCACTTTGAATGTGATCTTTAAGAACTTTACCTGGGTTGGCTTCCTGTGATCCAAATAATTCCAGTATCCTCCAGGTCTTTCCCTGTAGTCCCTCAGAACCTGACTGAAACAATATTCACGGTGACATTTTCTGTGGCCTGATTGCCAAGTTAAACTACTATACACAGCTTACGAAATTTAAGAGCCTCTGGCTAAAGGGCTAAAATGTAACAGGAATGCTTAGGAACCGTTTGTATGCTTGATTTGTTTTACAGTGTTTTTGGTCTTTAGTTTTGATTGGATTGTTTTACTGAAACATGAAGGGCATTTAGAAGGCAAGAAAGTGAATAGGATACATTTGCAACAATATGCCCTAAAGCAACATCTTAATGTCAGAAGTAAATTATAACAACTTACATTACTGATGACATACATTATAATTCAAAGCCAGGGGAACTACATCAAGGTTGTTCTCACTATGATATAAAAAGAGTTTTCTTCGTATCTTTTGCAGCCAGATGAAGACCTTTATTGATGAAAATGGTATCAACAAAAGGTAATAGAAGAAAATACATATCTCCTGTAATGCATGAAAACATATTTTTCTGAAGCTTCCCAATGCCTTTGCATCAATTTCACCGAAAATGTTCTTTATTTCTTAGACAACATGGAATGAGTTTCTTCCAATGTTATATATGTTCCTCCCAAGATGTCAAAAGGAAGCATATTTAGATTTCGATTTGATCGATTCCTGATGTAAGTAAGTATTCAAATGATAATAGCAGAAGCAGTGATGACAGAAAATAATGCTTGTGACTATTAAAATTGTTAGGAGACTAAGTAGTTTAGATATATTTTTTACATAGTCTTAGCCTCTTAAAAAAAAGAAAAAAAACTCTTGCATGTTCTTTCTTACTTTTTTTTTAATTTGAAGAAAGAATAATGTTTCTATTCACATTTGAATTTTTAAATATCTAATTCCAGGACTGAATTAGCTCTCATAGCATTAACGAAGTAATTTGATAATTTATGAAACTTTATTATTACTATGAAAATGCTAACATGAGATGAGGCCGCATGTATAGAGGAAAAACATGGAAACATCACAGGATTATTGTCTGATGAAAACAGTAGCTCATGTATTTTTTTCATTGTGGGGTATACAGAGCCTAGAAATCACACCTTTGATAGGCATCAGGATCCAATGTGGTATTCTGCATCAATCAAAATATATTTGGTAATTGCCAAGCCTTGACTACTGCAGGCATTTTATTTTTCTTTTGTGGTATATGTGTGTGTGTGTGTGTGCGCGTGCACGTGCGCGCATGTGTGCATGCAGATGCAGCTGAATTAAACCAGGGTCTCTGGCACATCTAAACTGCAGAGCATGCCCAGTAAAGCAATTTGGCCAGGAGACACTCAGCCATCCTTCCGCAGCCTTGGCCCCAATAGCTGAATACGATGACTTGAAAGCTTAGGAAAATCCAAAAGGCTTTTAATTTCAATGTACTATCCTAACTGTCTTACTGGTTTGCCAACTCCTCCTCATATTCCTGGGTCCCAGCAAAGAATCCTGGATATCAAAATTGAAAGAAATTTAGAGATCCTCTGGAACATTTGTGGCAACCATAGTGGTGCAATTTCAGGGGAGAACTAATAATATCCACCATGTCATATATTATGAACAGATACAATAATTATCCTCTGAAATATATCTGTAGGTGTGCTGGTGTCATCGGGTCCCTGGAAAACCTGGAAGAGGGAAAATACACTCTTTTGCTTGTCTTCTTACTGATCTAAGGATGGCCTTACTTAAAGACTCCTTACCCTCACAGTGAGGGGCTAGGAGAGGAAGGTTCTTTTATATCAGGATGATGCGCCTTTGACCATAAACAGACTCGGATCCATGTGTGGGAATGAGGCGACAATTGCGTGACTGTTGGAAAGAAAATGTGTTGGTTGGGCTCTGCAGCACATCTCATGAAATCTCAGGATGGTGCAACCTCTGAGTCCTTTGAAATGATATTAAGTCCGACAGCATCATCTAAAGGAAAAGGCGAGATTAGAGTCGGGAGAATGGGGATCTAGCAGTGAATTTATTAAGACCACCTAATATTTGTAGAACACCTTCACGAACATTCATGATATGGTAAAGGCAGGTATTCTTAAGCCATTTTTCTAATGAGGCACCTGAAACTCAAATTTACTGACTTAAGATAATATAGTCAATGAAAACTAACTTTCCTTTTATATGTATAGTCTTGCATGAAAATACATTCATCCTAAACCAGAGGCACTTATGATGCAAGGCAGGGTACAATACCCCAGGGTTGTAAGGGCTATGAAGTTATCTGAGCCAATGTGTCCAATGTTTACTAGTCCACACATAGGCATGGCAGTTTGGGTTGTTGTAATGCTGTTCTTTGAGCCACAGTTGGGCTTGACATGGACATGCAGTTGAGTATTACTACACTGCTGAGCAGCCTAGTGCAATAACCACAGACTCAGGCCTTTCTACCAAAGACATCATCACTGGAGATTGTTACTGGTTCTTCCCTTGACATCTGTGTTATAGGCAAGTACAGTCACCATCATGCTAAAACTTGCTATACTGGGTTGTATCAATATAAGTGTTTGCTATGATTTGAATGTGTCCCCCAAATTTCATGTGTTAGAAACTTAATCTTCAATGTCACAATATTGAAAGATGATGCCTTTAGGAGGCAACTGGATCATGGATGAATGGGTTATGGATTAATGCAGTGGTCCCCAACATTTTTGTCACCAGGGACCAGTTTCATGGAAAACAATTTTTCCACGGATGGGGGGAAGAAGGGGAGGCAGAGCTCAGGCAGTGATACAAGTGGTGGGGACCGGCTGTAAATACAAATGAAGCTTTGAAGCTTCACTTACTGGCACACTGTTCATCTCTTGCTGTGCCACCCAGTTCCTAAGTCTCATGGAAGATAATTTTTTCATGAAGGGGGATGGAGGGAGCTCAGGCAGCAGTGTGGCCTGGTTCCTACAGACCACATACCAGTACTGATCCATGGCCTGGGGATTGGGGACCACAGGATTAATGAGTTATCACAGAAATGGACCTGATGACTTTATAAGAAAAGGAAGAGAGACCTGAACAAGCACACTAGCACACTCAGCCCCAGGACTCCATAGAGTCCTCACCAGGAGAAGGCCTTTACCAGATGCCAAGTCATGCCCTTGGACTTCCCAGCCTCTGGAATTGTAAGAAATATTTTTTTTAAACAAATTACCGAGTTTCAGGTATTCTGTTATAAGCAACAGAAAAGGGACTAACACAGTATTAAATGAGGTCATAGAATTGAAATTGCTTTATTAATGCTAGAATTCTAGGTGGATATTTATAATTATTATAATTATTTTAAAGCTGAGGTCACCAAGAAAAAGAAGATAGTGACATTCCAAACTAGGGTTGTTGGCTATTTTAACATTTCTCAGCCTTGTAATTCCCTATAAGAGTTGTAGTGGTCTCTTTATATGTATTTATGATGAAGTTTTTAAAATTTGTGTGTAAATAGTGATTGTGTATCCAATAAGAAGAAATATCCATTACATGGATGTGACATAACATCTCCTATTTGTCCTCAGTCTTTTTCTGTTCATAAAAAGTTGGTCTCACCACCATTAAAATCTGCCACCCCAAACAGAAAGGGTGAAGATTACATTTTAAAATCATTTCACCTAAAGCACTGCATTTCTTTACAACCATTAAATATAATCAGGTTCAGTTTTATTCAGAACATTGTTATAAAAAAATTCAATGATGGTAAACGAAATTTGCTTTTCCATAGTAACTGATACAGGACTTAATTACAGGATCTTATTGCATCTTATGTTAAAACATTTTCAGAATGACCCTATAACTGAGGATTTTTCAGTTTTACTAAGAAAGAAAATGAATGCATTATGTTGGTATAACGCTTTGTAAAATATGATGCAGTTTTACATGTTGCTTGATCTCTACATAATAACTCTGGGAAGGTGTAGGACAAGCATGTTGAGGCAGATGTTTCAGCTAAGAAAGCCCGAGAGACTTGCCCTGGGCTGCTCTGTTTCCAAGCAAGTAGAAGGGTTTCTACTTAAACCAAGCACCTCTGACCTCAAAGTCCATGCTCTTCATCTCCCAGCACAATCAACATCTCTCACACATCATGTTCCTGCCATGGTATCTGTGATTTTCCTCGTTTGGAAGATTTTGTCTGAGAATTGGGATTTTATTATATGGTTTTGAATATGCTATAGGTCACTGTGCTCTCTGTAACTTCACTGATTCTAATTGTAAAATGTCTGGTGCTACAGTGGCTGTAAAGATATCATTATCCCTATCATTCAAAACCAGTGAAATAAAAGGGTAGTTCTGTTTCATACATACATAAAAAGCAGAAGATAGATAGACTTTTTGCCAAAGAAGTTGGTTACATGTCAATCTAATTAGAAAATAACTATAGTTTGAATTTAATGAGTAATATTTTTTCTTTAATTGCTCTGGTTTTTGTTTATAAATGTTAAAACATAATGCATGACTATTTATTTTCTGCTTAGCTAGGAAGGACTTGAAACTTCTGCTTTCTTTCTGTGCTAACATAGACCGACATATTATAATTAATGTTCTTAGCCAGTCATCTAAAAAGGTTATGATATTTTCATTCATTCATCTCCTAGTCTTTGACTTCCTTTTCTGGAACCTGAATTCCCTCCTTTCACCTCCAACCAAAAAAAAAAAAAAAAAAAAAAAACAGTCAGTGAAGATTCAGGCATATTCAGATATACAAGGTTTTATGTTTCCTCTTCCCATCTCTTGTCCTTGATTTTTATGTCAGTAATAATCAAATATATTTGTATTCTGGAAATTGTATTCAACAAATTTCTATTGAGAATGAACAAGCATTAAGTTTAATAAAGAATCCTCTAAAGTGCCTTATTTTCAACTGTCTGTGCTTGTCTGTGTCTGTGTGATGATTGGGGAGACATGGGGAGATGAAGATTTTTAAAGTGATTCTGATGGAGAAACATGAAGATGATGCATTTAGCCAGATTACAGTCCATATGTAGACCGAATCAACTTTCTGATATCTCCATGAGCATAGTTCTAATTCTTTGTCCAAGTTCTCTTTTTAAACCAATGTGTTTTGGAAAAATGGTTATGGGTAATGAAATGTGCAGTTGTACAGGTTTGTACTAGTTAGTGGGCAAAAAAAAACGATGAACTCATTAGGAAGTATTTGTAAGATGGGCAGCGTTTCCCACCCATGTTCTGATGACATGTTCTGATGCAAAGAGCAGAGTCTGTTTCTGTATAGCAATAAAATCATCACCTCCAGGTGGTTGATTTTCTTTATTATTTTAAATAGCTTTTCCACATGAGGAAGGCTCATCTGATAGAAGCACTTAACAAGGTATTTATATTTTTAATAGGTTGCTAATAAATTTTATTGTCAAAATCAAACTCAGAGGAAATGCTACAATGATCAAGATGATAACCAAGTTTAGAGGTTATTTCAAGTTACTATAAAATGTATTATTCTGAATATTTACCACTAGATTCCATGGCATAAAGTATAATTAATCATAAATTACTGCTCTCATTGTTTTTAAAGAACTCTCTTATATGTGTTTCAGTTCATAGTCATAACGTTCCAAGAAAACTTGTGGCACAAAGTGGAATGAGCACTGTGACAGGAATGTCACCAGAACTGACGTTAGGTGTGCTTTGCTTCCTTGATTTACCAGGCTTTGATCTAACTACTGTCTTATTATAGATCAGATATTGTTGTAGTATGCTCATTTATATATTTATTCATTAAAGTCAATATTCACTATGAAAATAAGACTTTTTCCCCTGAAATCTCTACTTTGGTTTAACTCATCTCATCTGTTTATGTGGATATATTCAGGACATAGTAGCCAAATCACCAGGCATATTGAAGGGCACCTCCTTTCATTGTAGGGAGACCTCAAATCTACAGTCTGGAAAATTCAAAAACACAGCTTCCAAATTTTGGAAAGCTGGTTAGAGACTGAGAAAAAAATACCTTAAAGATTGTATCAGCTGTATTTGCCCAATTCTTCTAAACCACTCTTCCTTAGAATCTACCTGTTATAGCATTCCTGACTTTGCAGTTAATTGAGTGGCAAAGGATTATAAGCAAAAAGATAATCTTAAAAGGCAAATAAAGGTTTTCCCTCATAGACCTCTATTTTTAGTTGACTAAAAGTGAGCCCTTTTCATCCACATACAGTCTTGTCCTCTTTGGTGAAAACATGACTGCATGTGAATATGTATGTACATGTATCTTTTAGAATGCACCTAAAAATTTATTAAAGTTTATGAAAGTAATGCATGCACATAATTTTAAAGGACAAATTGTACTCTTAGGTTTACATTAAGAACTAACAGAATCTGCCTCTTCCCAGTCCTGCTCCCCAGAGACTGCCATTTTCCACCCTTTGGATGTCTTTTCTGCTAAAACATATTTTTAAAATTGAAATTCCTTATTTTTCAATTTTATACTATTTGTATAGGTTTATTAAGGTATGATTAATGTATAATAAACCATACATACTTAAACTTTACAACTGGCTGCATTTTGACATCCCATGAAATACACTCCCCCATGAGATGATTACCTCAACCAAGATAGTGAACATTCTGTCACCTTCAAACGCTTTTTCATGCTTTTTTCAAATCCATCCTTCTCTCCATACCTCCCTCATTCCTAGCTCCACGCAACTATTGGTCTACTTTCTGATATTACAACCGAGTTCGTTGTTTCTAGAAATTTATATAAATTAAATCATATGTAAATTTGTTTAATCTGGCTTTTTTCATTCAACATAATCATTTTGATATTCATCCATGTTACACATGAATCAATAGTTTATACCTTTTTATGGGTGAGGATTATTCCATTGTAAGGATGTATCACTAAGTATCTATTTGATTATTTATTGATGGACATTTAACATAACTGAAGCTGCTATGAGCATTCATCAGATAATCTCTTTTGACTTCTTACTTTATAGCTAAGGATTTGGCTCTCTTACACAATTATTTCCATTCATTGTTTTCTCTCCCTAACAAAGTTCAATTATATATCGCATTTTGGAGTTATTTTAATACTCAGTATTTACATTATTTTTACAAAGCAATATTGTTCATTGTTGAGCCCAATAGTAGGGACGATTAATTTTACTTTCTCATTTAACTTTCATTAGTAGGTGCCTCACTTTTTCCATTTGTTTATTCTTATATAGACCTATAATTATTGCCAATCATCTATTAGCCACTCACTACCATTTTGCAAATGGTAGAATGTACTGTCTACTCTATAATTTCTGTTTTTTTACTGAGCACATCCTTCCTGGACCTTTGTCTGCCCTGCGCCACACTGGACACTGCTCTCCGGGGCAGCTGCAGAGCTGCACTCCCATTGCTCTCTTGTTCTGAGAATTTCCTTTGCTTCCCTCCTGAGTCAGGACCTTATTTCTCATGCCTTTCTCTTTTGCCTTTATTTTGGTGAGACACATTCTCCAGTATATTCTTGAGATAAGCATACAGGGAAAAGGGTGAATATTTATTTTTTTGTACATCTAAAAATTCTTTCTTTCATCCAGTTTGGCTGGGAGAGAATTGTTTGTTGAAAGTTATTTTTACTCGGCATTGTCAAAGCATCATCCATTGTTTTCTAACACCCAATGTTGTCAGCGAGACGACCAGCATCACTCTGTATTCTTTATTTTGTGTGTGTGACCAATCTTTTTCCATCTAGAATATTTTTAGCATCTTTTCCTTATTCCTCATGTTCCAAAATTTTGAAATGATTTATATTGCTAGATTCATTTTTCTGAGAATCCCGTTAATCAACAGAAATGTATCCTTTGTTTCCAAAAATTAGCTGGTATTATTTCTTTGATAATTGCCCCCCTCAACCCTGCAAATATTAATGAAAAGATATGTTCTTTTCTTTTTTCTCTCTTTTGAAACTTCTACTAGTAGCATATTAAGTCATTATTGACCTTGTGAAATTGCTGCTATTTGCTCATTTGATCCATAAAAATAGTAGTTTCATATGGTTTGATCTAATATATCTATTCATAAATATATTTGTGCGTATATGTATATATATATTCTTGTTTCTGCATTGTCTCTGTTTTCTGTAAGTTTGCTCTCAGCATTTATTGACTTTGAGACCTACCTTTGATCTTAAATGCTTTCCTAAATGTCTGATCATCCTAGACTGAACATCTACATTAAAGAATGGAGCCCCTATAAACTAAGTGTACACCCTGTGTGCTTAGGAATGACTTGGGAATAGATTAATGTAGAGAACTGATACGTGAATACAGCTATTTCATTGGTAAAACCCTAAATTTTGGTCTTGGTTAACATCTTCTCTGACACTGTACAGAGAAGGCTCTATTAGTCTTTGTCTTTGGTTTATAGGCCAGGCTGCTGGCCCTCTGAGAAGGAGTTTGGGATCTTACCATTCTGTATGCACATTTTTATTCAACTCCCCAGTTTTTAAATATAGCTTTATCCTCTGTTTTCTACTGTGCCAAGTGTTTCCAAATCCAGAGGCTGATTTTCTTAGTTTATACAGAGAGTCAACCTCTAATTTCCTGCAAGGGTGGAGAGGGGGTCATTAGGCTATCTGGGGTGTGACCCAGGATCCTGAAGGTCCAATTGTCCCCTGTGTGGGCTTTCACCCTGAGGTGAGCATGAGTAGGTCTGCTGTAGGTCTTCACAGAACTCAAGAAAATATCACCATTGCATGGAAAGAATTTCTTCACAGGGCCCGAGGCAGATTGTTAAGGGAGAGTAGGATAACAGGGATCTTTTGATTTGTGGATTTTTTGCACATGAAGCTGTTTTACCACAATTCCAGTGTACCTTTCTGGGAGACACTGGCACTTGGGTACACCCTTGTATCTCTGTTTGGGGATTATTTTGGGAACAGTTTGTTGGTACAAGTGTGAAAGCAATCTTGAACCAATTCTGGGTTGTCATCCTCATCAGTCTTCAAAGCCAGGCTGACTTTGGTCTGACTCTTGGTCACCCGCTCTTTACTTCAGTCATCTTGTTTTGGAGTACCCAGGGACAAATTCTGAGACCACCTACCATTGCTGTCTTCTGAGGACCTGTGATTGACTATGTGTTTGTCTCTATCTCTGTAGGCATGTAGGATTTAGGGTCTTCTCTTTACTTTCTGTCATTCTAAATTTTATTGACATTTTTCCTTAATTAACCATTTTCTCCACTTTTGGTTACTTTGCTGTCATGATTTTATAACTTCTTCTTTTCTTTACCTTTATTTTGGTAGAATTTGAAGTGGAAGCTTGTGCTCTCTGCTATGTTTATCCAGTGGTCTTAGATCTTATACTTTAAAATATATTTTGTATTAAAGTATTACATACATATAATAAAATTCTAAGTGTATAATTTGATAATACTTTTAGATCTCACAGGTATTTCAAATACCCTACTCAGTAGTCCAATGCACAATCATCATAATTACATATGTCTTTTTCTATCTTTAACTCATACAGATAAATACACGCATTCTTCCTGGTAACAGTGACAGAAAAGTTATATGCCTTAAAACTTAGAAAAAAACAATTGTAGACTTTTTGGCATAGATCTAGATGGAAATAAGTGGGAGGCCAATACAATTGGCAATACAGTTAACCACATTGGTCAACAGCAGAGCTCATTTTTATGGGTAGGCAAACAAGCCAAAAAATAGGAGAAAATGCTGTACTATACTGCTCAATAAATCTTAACTGATTCCTATCATTTTTTCAAAAAATAAAACCAAATGGAAAATAAATAAGCTAGTTTTCCTGAAGGAAGAGAAGAGGAAAATAAGCAAAATTGAGATTTGACCAAGTGATGTCTTCTCAAAGTGATACAAAGGACTGTGTAAAAACATCAGGGAGGCTAAATATTTGTGGCAGATGCTCTGGTAACGGCTGCTAATAAAGCATGCCAGGCACTGTGAGCATCTGACGCATTTCTCACAAGCAGTCCACTGTTTGGAAATATTGGAGGAGAGAAGTCTATAATATATCTCCCAAAATTTCTAAGCATGTGTGTTTCAATATTATTTTTAATTTTAGGGCATCCACAGATGCAAAAACCTTGTGTTTATTTCAATGATGAAGTCTTTAGCAATGGGTGTCCTTGTCGGAACCACAAATGTAAACACCTGCAGAAGCCAGCAGGTATATAAATGTGGATATAAGAATACAGGGAGTGGCAATTTGCACAGTGGCCTAGCCCCCTAAAGGCACCCAAATTTCAAATATGTTAAAACATATAAAAATAAGCAAAAAAATTTAAAAATAGACAAGTTAAAAACAGAAAATTAAATAAATAACATAAAGTAAACCCAAGTTTTAGGTGCTAATTATTGACTGCAGGCCACCAGTTTAACTTCTGGTTTAGGAAACGGTGGGTGAATTCTCAGCTGCTCACAGCCCATAAGAGTAGCAGATTGCATCCTCCACCTAATTCTCAACTAAAAATTTACTTAACTTTCGTATTTGGTCTTTTTCTTGCCTTTTCTTCCTTGCTCAGAAAATGTTTCTCCCTTTTCTTACGACTGCAGTATTCACTCCCTGTGCCTTTGTGTCTTTCTCCTCTCCTGTTTACCATATTCCTCCTTGACTCACCAAGGTGTGTATGGCATGAAGTGTTTTGCACATAACCATTCTTATAAAGGTTGAATCAAGTCGAATCCCCCTAATTGGCTCATTTCCCCTGTTAGGAGCCTAGGAGGGCTCCTCCTTACCTATAGCACGAGGACCATGTGACTTAGCCTGCCCTGCAGGGTCCTCCATTGCCCCTGTTTGCTTTGCCAGCCTCACCTCTCAGGACAGCAGCCCTTCTGGTGTCCCAGCGCCTCAAGGCCCCCACAGCCCACGAGCCTGCAATGTGGACTGCCTGCTCTCCCCCAGCCTGTGTTCCTTCACTTCACCTGGAATGTACCTTGAATATTATAGGTTCTTAATAATAGAGGGTGAATGTGAATTTTGTATTGTCAATTTGAAAGCAAAGAGTTGAAGTATTACTATTTCTCGATTTAATATTTTAAAGCCAATTAAGTCACATTTTGCTTGTGACTCATTTTTTTCTCATTAACAGCATAAAAATAAAGCATTTTTTACAAGTATAAAAGGCATCCTTGTCTGCATTTCCATGCCCTGTTGCTTTATCGGTCTGATCTGACAGATGGCACTAGGTGTTTGATTCTGGCATCTGATTGTTGGGCACGGATAAGAAACAAGAAGTGAGAAAGACTTCCAAGTTCAGAAATTGTTGACTAGTGGACCATAGTTCACCTTCACTGCTAACAGCATTTGCTGCCAATGTTTTAATCATTCTGGGCTCTTCTTCATTACATGAATTTGATATATACATTCTTATTTTTTTCATTCACACAATATACTCTTTCTTTCCCCAGTTTTCTGAATAAAATCTTGCAAAGGCAGTAAACAGGCATTTCTTTGCCATTTACAAAGGGCATTGTTTGCCCAAGAACTCCACAATTTAGACACTAATGAAATATGAAATATGCCACATTATATGTTGAAAATGAATTAAGTCAATGTCAAATATGGAGAATGAGTGTTCAGGGAATTTCAAGGTTTTTATTCAAATTTTATGCCTACTTCATAGAATCTCTTTCTGTTTTTGTATGTCCTGGTGTTTTCTCACAGACATGAATATAAAAAGAATAATTTAGATTGTTTAAAAAAAATCTAAAATCTGATTTATCTTTGAGACATACTTCAGAACACAAACCAATTTTGCTATAGTAATACCATGTCAATATTTTTTGTCAGAAGACAAATGTTGTTATTATTTCACCATTTCTTACCTTTGTAAAAGTTTAGAATTTTACAGAATGACTCTTCTTTACATGTCAAAATAGTAAGTTGATGAAAAGAAAAAAAAATTGAAGCAATTTTTATATCTGGTGGCAATGATGGATAATTTAGGTGTGTTGCATTATAAATGGGGCAAAAACCATATTGACATTTTTTAAAGTAAATACAATTTTAATGGAGAAATGCATTTTTCATCAAAACCACAGATACCTTTTTTTTTTTTTTAAGAAAAGCTTACTTTGACTTGTTTCACTTCCAATCTGACTGGATATTCTCCATGACAGGAGATTGAAATTAGGCCTGTCTTAAAATCATCAATCTCTATCGAATGGTTCATTTTCTGGCATATAAAATAAATAGTGAGGAAGTTAGCACTCAGTAAAATTGTGAAAGAGAAGAGACTATGGTTCAGGCTGTCCATCTTTCCCTTTCTGAGTTCTTTTCTATACCTTCTTTCCTATTACCCACTCCCCAGAACCCAGGCAGAGTCACTCTATGTTCTTATACTATGTTAGCTCTTTCATACAGGAAAACTGATAAATTCTTTCAGGGCAGGTACTTTGAAATTTTTTATGCTACAGTGATCAGGAGATTATAACTTAATAAAAGAGCCTAAGAGGGAAGACAATGAAATCAACACATTAATCAGTAATTGTGAAACTTCAAGAAATAGTTTGGGAAGAACCTTCCGAGAACTCTAATCTCAAAATACAAATGACAGGTCTCTTTCCTTGAGGTGGTGTTGTATGCACTTTATGAGGGAACAATAGTGTTGGATCTGGAGCTTGTGACCAGGAAACCTAGCCCAGCTTTGGTTTTTTGAGTCTTTTCGTTGATACGTTCTCAGTATTTATTCACTTTTTCCAGGAGGATATTACGCCTAGCAGTTCTGCCCTGCTTCCGTCCATGCACCCATTCCTGGTACTGCCTTCTTCAATATCTTTAAAGGGCAGGAATATATTCTGTAGAATTTTTCTTAGCTTTATATGAGCAATCTTCCAAAATAACTAGCCCTCTCAATTCCCTCTGTAAGACAAACTGATTCCCACAGAACACTTAGCTCCCTGATTAATTCCCAGAACAACCACAAAATTATTTTCCCACTAGTTTAGTTGTTTGTTTCCAAATCTTTTGTTCCAGTCAAAATTGTTATTGTAATTACATAACTTAATTAAATAAGCAAACTATAAAAAATAACTAAAATAAAATACTATGCAAATATGAAAGTAAAAAGAGAGTTTGTTGTACCTATAAAACATAAATTGAATGCTTTGCAAAGAGTCAGTAACTATTAGTCACAAAAACTTTGAATTGAAACAGAGAAGGGCAAAAATAATTCACGAAAATTAAAAGAATTTTAGAACTAGACTACTTTGCAAATTTCTTTAGACTTTTGTTTATTTGTTTGCTTGTTGCTTCATAAAGAAGTGAAACTGGAAATTGTGAACGATACATTATGGTTATTGTTTATGTAAGAAATAAAACTCTAAGACAGGGCATGGTGGTTCATGTCTGTAATTCTAGTGCTTCTGGAGACCAAGACCAAAGGATGGCTTGAGACCAGGAGTTCGAGACAGCTTGGGCAACATAGTGAGATCCTGACTCTAAAGAAAAAAAAAAAAATAGCCATTAGCCAGGTGGGGTGGCGTGCACCTATAGTCCTAGCTACTCGGGAAGCTGAGGCAGGAGGATCGCTTGAACCCAGGAGTTTGAGGCTGCAGTGAGCTATTAATATGACGGCACCATCACACTCCAGCCTGGGCAACAAAGTGAAACCCTGACTCGAAAAAAACAAATAGGACTATTAAACTCTAATCATGGATCCACAGTTATAAAGAAGTCCTTTCTCAAATAATTGCCATGTGATTGCGCACTTTATTTATATGTTAAATGTTTAGAATTGCTTAAGGTATGCATATAACATTCTTATAAGCCCATTTTAATCTTTTATTATTATTAAATGATCAGCTGATTCAATCACCCTGAGAAGCAGGCTGCTTCTACAGAACGTCAGTGGAGGAGGTTTTTTGGCTGGCAAACTAATACCATGTGAAGTCAGAACACATACTATGAATTTGGGAGTAAAAAAAGGCTACTGATTTAAGAAAAAAATCCACCCTCATTGGCTAAATGATGCCTAAAATCCTTCATATATAGTACTAGTATTTTTAGAGGAAACATAATACGTAAATACTTTTAGGAAAAAGAATATACAATGTGGTTAAGTGATTGAGATTGGGGTTTGTAAATAAGGAGAGAAAGCAGGCAACTGCTGTTCCTATAAAAGTAATGTCTCTATGGGGATGTAACGAGTATAAAATTCAGAACGAGAGTTGGTTACCTATGTTGTGGTTGAGCTGAATCTTAATTCCTGATAGATGATGTCAAAGATAATCAGCATTTATTTTGCATTTATTGAGAGTCAGATCATGAAATACGAGCCTGGGAGACCCAGCAACAAGAAGCAGTGGAGGAAATAGTCTCCCACCAGGGACAAATTTCTTCTTCTTCCTTCAGCTGGCATCAATGCAAAACGGAAAACATTGTGTGTTGACAGTGGTCGTTTTATTTGTGAAAGAGAATTAACATTTCAGCCTAGAGGGACTTTATGAAACCTGAAATAATTACTCAAGCCATTGCTGTAGTCTGAATATCTGTGTCCTCCCGAAATTTGTATGCTGATATCCTGACCCCCAAGGTGATGGTATTGGAGGTATGGACTTCTGAGAGGCGATGCGATTATGAGAGCAGAGGCTTCAGGAACGGGATCAGTGCCCTTATAAAAGAGACACTACAGAGCTAGTTACTCTCTTCTACCATGTGAGGACACAGCAAGAAGGTACCCTCTATGAACCAGGAAATAAGTCCTCTCAAGACACCAGTTCTTAGGCTTCCCAGTCTCCAGAACTGTGAGAAATAAATTTCTGTTGTTTACAATATCCAGCCTATGGTATTTTCTTACAACAGCCCAAACAGAATAAGGCAGCCATCTACTACTCCAAATCTACATTTCTTTTGTTTGGCAGTTTTCTCTTCTAACTAAAACATAAGCTCCACAGGCAAGAAACACATTCCTATGCCTAAAAGAAAGCCTAAAATATTGGTAATATTCAGTAAATGTTTATTGAATCATGGCCTGGAATTCTTTCTCTACCTTATTAACGTGTCCTGCCCTTGCTTTCTGTTCTACCCACCCCTTAGTTCTGACAAGGGTCTTCGGGCCCCTCCGTGGTCAATGAAGACAGAACTAATGGTGGTCTCTCCCCAAGATTATGGTTTTGTTGTTTATCTCACAATTAGTACCCTGCATGGTGTTAAACATTATTTTTAGGACCTTTAAATGGAAAACTATGGGAGAATAGATATGAATAGACTACCATTATCTTAGGCCAAGTTTCCCAGAAGCAGACGCTTAGAAAAGAATTTGTATATAAATGATTTATTAGGAGAATGCCACTAAGAGAAACAGGTAAAGGAGTGGGAGATATAGGATAGGGGGAAGTGTCATCCTAACCCAGCTTGATCTCACAGATCTAGAGATTAAAGACTACAGAGGATTATTTTCCCCCCTCCAGGCAAAGGAGTGGATTCTGTATTCTGTCTCTGTCAGTCATTAGCTACAGACCTCCCCAGGTGCCATGTAAACTCTAACATGCTTCCAGGAAGGTGGTTCCTGAGCGTCCAAGTCCAAGTCTTCTGAAGAACGTTGCAGATGTGAGCTGTAACAGCTAACAGGTGGAGGCTGTGGTATGGATGCCCAAAACCAGTAAGAGGGATGCAGCGGGGCTGGCAAAACATGAAGGTATCTCTTAATACGAACAGCTATATTGACCAACAGACTCATTCGTCACCTTCTGGTCTGGTTGGTGAATGGGGATCCATGACCATACAGGATTCTTTGGGGTTTAATCTGATGCTTTCATCCCTGTATAGAGTTCTGCTGGTGACTCACGCTTACCATATGCTTTCACGTTTGGGTTCTGCCTCCACAGTCTGTTTTATTGTTAGATCACCACCATTATATGGAAGAATATTCTGTTGATTACTCTACACTTTTCTTAGCTTGGGCTAGGGACATTTTTAATGTTTCCTAAAATAAGTTTCATGTGGTAAAGTGTGAAAATTAAGATGACCCATTAACAACTGTAATGTGCTATAAAGTTTGGATTCCTACTAATTATTATAATCCATCTCCCAGCTTCACACTGAGTACATAAATGAAAAAAATTATTACTTTTATGTTACTGAAACTATGACTATTCTCTAACATCTAATGTATAGTTTGAGATGGATTTCTTAAAATGATATAGTAAAGATGCCAATCTTAGCATGACTATACTAACATCTGTTCTACTTTTGCTTAATTCTTTTGACATTCTTACTACTATTTATAGAAAGTAATGTTTCTTTGAGAAACACAACTTTATTTAGTTTTATCTTTCCCTTAGATATAAGCAACAATGGGCATATAATAACAACCTCATTATATATAATAACATGCATATACTACATATAACACATACATATGGAAATATGCCTAGAGGTCAGTGTTACAGCAAACAATCAAAACACAAACATGCTTTATCAGGAAAAAATTGCATTAAATGTTATGCTCTACAATGAAAAAAAAATCACAAAGCCCACACACCTTCACTATTCTATAGTCTTTGTATTACAAAATAAAAATTACTTATTCAACAATCTTAATTAACCTTTTCATTAGCAAACTAATATTATTTTCCAAACTAATCCAGGAAGATTATTAACAAGTGTGTGATGAGGAGAAGCTTCTAAAAACTGACATGTGTTTGAAAGGCAACAGAAACACTAACTGAATAATCTGATGGACATGTGGTCTTGTATACTCTAATATAAAAAATGCTTAAAATGAACTAAGTATGACATTATATTCACTGTGTTATTTATTAAAATATACTTTTAATATATTTCTATCAAAATAGTTAAATATTTTGACTATTTTGATAAATGTTATTTGGAAATTTCATGCATGTAAAGTATTTCATTCCTGAAAATAGCAGAAAAAGTAAACATTGTCATCTGTCTGGAAGTAGGACAAAGCTAGTTTAGTATTAAAATGCACACATACCTCAAAAAGTTAGGATTTTTTTAATGCATAGATGAATTTCTATCCAACAGGGTAAAGATAACACATGTGTGTGAAAGTTTTCAGTTGGCCAAGCTCCTAATTACTGAATTCAAGTAGAATGTGACGGGAGCAAGACAGCTGCTGGAGTGACCCACAGTAGGTAAAGCATTCACTCTGGTGAACATGTATGTAACATGCCTCAGAGTGTTTCAAAACATGGAGTGTGTGACCAGAGAACAATCCAAGCTTATGTCTGACCAGAAGCTCTCCTGAATGTGTTTATCGCAGTGGCTAATTAGAATAAAAATACTGGAAGATCTTCACCCTCCTCCTATACTGTGAAGTGTTTACCTCCAACATTGGTTCACTGATGAAAGACACACCTCACAGAGGTAGGAAAGTAAATTATAAGCCTGCTGCAGATTCCCCAGTGAAGAAATTCCTCTCCTAAGTACTCCTAGTCAGACTTCCATCTTGGAGCAAATTCATGGTGAAATGGTTTCTGGGTTAGTGTGATTCTGGTAGACTGTGAGTTCCACAAGAGCTAGACCCTGACTTTGTGTTCACTGCTGTCTCTCTCCAACATCTAGATAAGTGGCTGGAAAACATCAATCTTAGGATAATATTGGTTGAATAAACAAATTATCCAGTATCTCCATGAACATATCTCTTTCCATGAAATAAGGAAATGGCACTGAAATCAACTATTAGATAATGGATCCAGGAAAAAACAGGAATAATGTTCCATGAAGCTGAAACAGAGAGGAAAGCTAGGAGCAGAGGATGACCACGCTGCAATATGATGAGGTCTGTAAGAACCAACAGCAAATAAGACTAGTGTTGATGCTCAGACTTGGAGGGTACCTAGTTTATTGATCCCATAGGGCCTGGCCTCTCTGATGTGTAATAAATTAGATGTGGGATATGCAAATTTGTTGCCCAATTTGCATTTATTGTGTTAGCACACTTAATCCCTGAAAAGATCCATGGAACCCAAATAAGTAACTGCAAAGGAAACACTGGAACTGTGATACGTGGGCAATAATGTTAGAAGACTGGTTAGGTTGTCTCTAACAGTCCTACAGGTAACTTAGAATGGGTTCTAGGAAAGAACAACATCATAGCAACCCTTGGGCTCCCTCTTGGGAACAATGCTCAATCTCTGCGCATAAACCCCAGGACAGACGACACTCATTTGCAGGGTATGCTCTCAAAGGTATGTTGGTGGTTATTCAAAGCATTTTGCCATTTAACACTGTATCTGATTCTCTGGCACTCAAACTCCACATTGAAATTTTAAAAAATGTGAATGTGACCTTATTATGTGAATAAGTTTTAATCCGTTTTGTTTATCTTAAAATAGTAAATCACAGGGAATTCGGTTTCCAGCCATGATGGAGTAAGCATATGGTACTGGACTCACCCTTTTACTGTAAATTACCATAAAATTGGACAAAATACAAGAGGCAACTGTTTTTAGATATTTATTTAGCAACGAGCAGACCAGGACTGTGATTCCCGAGAGAAAACAAACACGTGAGGCTTGCCCCATGTTCACGTATGCTTTCTACCACAATAAAGACGGGAGAAGCCAAACAGCAGTGAAGAAACTAAATTAAGATGCAGAGATGGGAGATCAGTGTTGCTGAAGCATCTGGAATTTGGGGCATTTTACCAGAAAAGAGGAAGCGTGGGGTGAAGGTGAAGAGACAGGAGTGCAAAAGCTTTGTGGGCATTCAGTGCACTTCTTAAAGAAGGGCTGACATACGTACGCACAGAGCAAGACTCTACAAAACTAAACAGAGATTGGTTGTTTTGAGGCTGAAAGCTGAAATGCCAACAGTTGTGTAGGACAGGGAGATATTCAAGTTTTGGGCCTAGTTGAAGTGAAGAGACAATATGTAGACCAGCCTAAGATAAAGACCATAGACTAAATTAAGGGCCCTTCTCTAAAGTAAGGAACACATTCTAGAGTGGGGGAAGTACCCTAGCATTAAGAGCAAAACTGAAATAGCCCCACTCTAATGACAGATAGAAATTCAATTCTACAAAAAGTATAAAGCACAGGAAAAGGTGAAAATGTGCGTAATATAAAACACTGCCTTTTTATTTCTTCAATTAATCTTATTTTATGTAAAATATTAACACTAAGCAGACCATAATAAATAGGATGCATACTATAACAAAAAGAAAAATTACTTTAAAAGACAATAAAGAAATTAAAATGAAATGCTAAAGTATTCATTTAATACAAGTCAGAAAAGGAGGAATAGAGAAACAAAAATCAAATATGACAAAGAGAAC
Source organism: Avahi laniger (assembly GCA_963575035.1). Classification (NCBI taxonomy): domain Eukaryota; kingdom Metazoa; phylum Chordata; class Mammalia; order Primates; family Indriidae; genus Avahi; species Avahi laniger. Next base: position 23,436 of record CAUYSK010023643.1, on the reverse strand, counting down.
ACAAATACCATATAGATACCAAATAGACATAAACACAACTATATAAAAATTATGTTAAATGTGCATGGAATGAATACCCCAATTATAAAGCAGTTATTCTAAGACTGGGTGAAAAAACAAACCCTACTATTTGCTGTCATTTTAATTATAAAGACATAGAGAAGAAGAGAGTAAAAGGATGAAAAATAAGTCATACCACACAAGTAGTAAATATAATAAAGCTAGTGGAAATGCATAGAAAAAGACAAAGTAGACGTTAAGACTAGGAGTATTAGCAGAAATAAGGAAAGATATTTCATAATGTAAATAGGACTAGTCAATCAAGAATATATGACAATTATAAATATGTACACATTTAATAGGGTTTCAAAATACATTAAACAAAAACTAATGGTAAAAATAAATTTATAATAATAGCTGGAGATGTCAATACCTTTCAGTAATTAATTGAAATAGGAATATAGAAGATTTGAACAACTATATCAACCAAATTGACCTAATTGACTTTTATAGAACAATGCATCTAACAACTGCAAAATAGACCTTATTTTCAAGTCTGCATGGACTTGAAAATGTCATTAAAAGACACAATATACTGAACCATAACCAAATGTCAGTGCTTTCTATGGGGTTGAAATTATACAGAATATAGTCTCTGACCACAGCCAAATTAAAGTAGAAGTCAATTACAAAAATATATATAGAGAGAAAATCCTCAAATATGTGGAAATTAAACAACACTCTTCTAAGTAACCCATAGGTCAAAGAATAATCACAGGAAAATAAAGAACTTAAAACCGAAAATTAAGGAAAACACAATATGTCAATATTTTCTGGATGCAATTAAAATGGTGCTTAGGCATGGTGCAGTGTCTCACACCTGTAATCCTAGCACTTTGGGAGACTGAGGCAGGAGGATCACTTGAGGTCAGGAGTTAGAGACCAGCCTGAGCAAGAGTGAGACCCTGTCTCTACTAAAAATAGAAAAAAATTAGGCAGTCAACTAAAAATAGAAACAAAAAATTAGCCAGGCATGGTGGTTTGCACCTGTAGTCCCAGCTACTCGGGAGGCTGAGGCAGGAGGATCACTTGAGCCCAGGAGTTTGAGGTTGCTGTGAGCTAGGCTGACGCCATGGCACTCTAGCCTGGGCAACAAAGTGAGACTGTCTCAAAAAAAAAAAAAAAAAAAGAAAGGCGCTTAAAGGAAAATATGTAGTTTTACATGATTATGTTAAAGGAGAAAAAATAGTTTAAGATCAATGATTTTTAACCTTATATTTTTAACCTTATACACTCATGAAAGAAAAATAAATTAAAAGCAAAGTAAGTAGATGAAAAGAAAGAAATAAAAACAAAAACAGAAGACAATGAAATTTAAAACAAACAATAAATACAAATAACAAAGAAAAAAGTTGCTTTTTTAAAGTTTAGTAAAATATAAACTTTTGCAAGAATGATCAGGAGTAAAAAGTCTTTTTTTTAATCAAAATTACAGCATGAGAAATGAAAGAGAGGCTATCACTACAGCTATTGCAAGGATAATAAGGGAATATTATAAACAAATGTATCTAAATAAATTTAACAAATTCATTTATTTATTTTAAGATAGGGCCTCGTTCTATTGCCTAGGTTAGAGAGCAGTAGTGTTGTCATAGCTCACTGCAACCTCAAACTTCTGGGTTCAAGCCATCCTCCTGCCTCAGCCTCCCAAGTAGCTAAGGCTATAGTTGTGTGCCACCATACCTGGCTAATTTTTCTTTTTTTTGTAGATACGGGGTCTTACTATATTGCTCAGGCTGGTCTCAAACTCCTGGCCTCAAGCAATCCTCCCATCTCAGCTTCCCAAAGTGTTGGAATTACAGGCATGAGCCACCATGCTTGGCCTCAACAAATTTAGATGATGTAGTCAAATAGCTTTAAAAACACAACTTAACATTGACTTATGACAAAATAGGAAATCTTAAGAGACATATGTTTGTTAAAATAATTAAATTTAAAAAATAGAAATTTCCCACAAAGAAAATACAATATAAGTCAGAAAAGGAGTTTTCTGGTGAATTCTATAACATATTTAAGGAACACATAAAACAAATTTCACGGCCGGGTGCGGTGGCTCACGCCTGTAATCCTAACACTCTGGGAGGCCGAGGCCGGTGGATTGTTTGAGCTCAGGAGTTCAAAATCAGCCTGAGCAAGAGCGAGACGCTGTCTCTACTAAAAATAGAAATAAATTAATCGGACAACTAAAAAATACATAGAAAAAATTAGCCGGGCATGGTGGCTCATGACTGTAGTCCCATCTACTCAGGAGGCTGAGGCAGAAGGATTGCTTGAGCCCAGGAGTTTGAGGTTGCTGTGAGCTAGGCTGATGCCATGGCACTCTAGCCCGGGTAACACAGTGTGAGACTTTGTCTCAAAAAAAAAAAGAAATCTCATACAAAATATATTAGAAAATAAAGAAGGAGAGAACGCTTTCCAGTATGTGAACATTTTGTGAAGCCAGCCTAACACTGATGCTAAAACCTGACATTAACATTAAAAGAAAAGTACAGACCAATAACTCATGGATATCACTTCAAAATTCTTAACAAAATAAATTAGTTAATATGTTAAATATAGCAATTGATAATACATTATAGAGAAGTAAGTTTTTCTCAGGAATATTAGCTTGGTCAATCTTTTAAAAATAAATCAATGTAATTCACAGCATTAACAAAATAATTTAAAAAATCATCTCAATGGTTATAATAAAAAGCATCTGACAATATCCAGTTCCCAATCATTATAAAGCTCTTGACAAAGTAAGAACAGAATATAATTTTCTCAACTGGATAAAGGCATTTATGAAAAATCTACAGCTAACATGATACTTATTTGTGAAATTTTCAACACTTTCCTACCAAGACTGTGAACAAGGCCAGGATATACACTCTCTGCACTTATAGTCATCATTTCACTGGAGGTTCTAGCCAGTGCAATGAGGCAAGAAAAAGAAATAAATGACATACTCATTAAGTGGAAGATGAAAGGCCAAACTGTCTTTATTTATGGACATCATGATTATATACATACAGTCTTTGGGCATCTACAAAAAAAATTACTAAAACTATTAGTGAATTTAGCATTATAGTAATGCTGTAACTAAAGCATTGTGGTTAATATATAAAAGTCATTGTATGTTTTATAGTTTGTATATTTGTGTATAAAAATCATTGTATTTCTAATTAGTGAACAATGGAATATAAGAACTTGTGTCGTTTTAGTAGCACCAAAACCAAAAAATACTTAAAATAATTTCAACAAAAGAGTGTAAGTCCTCTAAATTAAAAAATTCAAATCATTCTTGAGAGAAATTAAAGATATAATGAAACGCAGAGGCAATACATGCTTATGCAGTAGAAAATTCAATATTGTTGACATACCTTATTTTTGCAAATCAATCAAATCAATGTATTTAATGCAATCCCAATCAAAAGCCCAAACAAGTATTTTTGCATAAATTGACTACATAATTCTAAAATATACATGAAAATGCAAAGGTTTTACAATGGCCAAAACAATCTTTAAAAAGAACAAAATTAGAGTATCAAAACTTGAAACTTTCAGGAATTTAGAAGAAACCATGGAAGAATATCTTAAAGCATAATAAGGTAGAAAAAGATTACTTATGATGTTAAGATGCACTAATCCTAAGACAACAATCACAATAAAAATTAATTAGACATCATCAAAATTAAAAGCTTCAGTCAACAAAAGATCTCACAAAATGAAAGTGCAAGACATAAATTGAAAAAATATTCATTTTACAAATATCTGACAATGATCTTATATCCAAATATTAATTAAAATTTAAACACCTAATAAAAATAGACAAAGATGAAGAGATATCTTACAAAAGAAGATATAGGAATGGTCAAGAAGGATGCCAAATGGTTCTTATTATTAGTCATCTGGAAAACATAAATTTCAATAAAAATACGCATAATGAAATATCACTTCATACCCATTAGAATCGCTATTATTAATGATTGACAGCACCAATTATTGGCAAGGATGGAGAGCTTCTAAAACTTTCACACATCATTGATGAAAGTTTAAAATAGTACAACTACTTTGGAAAATAGTTTGGCAGTTTTGTTAATAAAATTAAATATGCACATACCCTATTATTCAGTGGTCTCACTCCTAGGTATTTATTTAAGAGAAATTAAAACACATGTCCACAAAAAGGCATGTGTAATAATGTTCCTTGAAGCTTAATTCATAGTGGCCCCAAACTGAAAACAATCCAAATGTTCATCTGCAGGAGAATTAGTAAACAAAGTATGCTATACTCATATAATGAAATACTATTCAGAAATAAAGAAAATAAATATTCAAATATATAACAATATAGATGAGTCTCAAAATTGTTGTTATGTTGAAGAATAGAAGCCATGTGCAAAAGATCACTGTATTTGTATAAAGTTCAAGAACAGGCAAACTGATCTATGGTGATAGAAATCAGAACAGAGATTGCCCATGGAGTTGTAGATTGGAAGGAGGTAAAAGGTGACTTTCTGATATTCTATTCATGGGCGTGGTGGTCAGATGGGTTTATATTGTAAAATCTCCATTAAATTGCTTATTTAAAGAGTGTGCATTTCACTGTTTATAAGTTTTACCTAAAAAATAAAAATAGCATATCCCTTGCAAACTTTTCCTTTCTACCATTATCAGTAACAAATTGCTTAGAATACTTTTCACCTCACGACATACCAGAGTTTAGACTTACTTACTCCTTTCCAATGGCTGGTGTACAGCAGGAAGTCATGCTTAGGGTCACTCATAAGAAGTGGTCTGGAGAATGTAATAGCTATATTACCTACGCAGGGCTAAGCAGAGCTGCAGGAATAGGAAAAACTGAGTCAAGTTGTGGACAGGTATAGGCAGGAATGGCTGCTATTGCCCTCAGGGTAAGAAGTTGTAAGCTGCCACCAACAGAAGCCACTATGCATTCATTTATTCCATCAAATATTTAATCAGTGTTGAATATAAACTAGCACTGTTCTAGGCCCTGGGAATCCAGTAATAAACTCCCTAACATTAAGGGACTTATATTGTAGTTGAAAAGACAGATATGTATCGCATAATCACATCTATACATGTGCTAACGTGTACACATATTAGTATGCACTAATTAGTACTAAAAGTACTAATATGAAATAGCGATGAAGGAAAGGTACACAGGGCTATGAAAGCTTATTACAATGACAAAAACCCCTTATATTTATTTCTTACAACAACCCTGCAAAGTAATTACAATCATCATCCTTTCCATTTAACAGCTGGAACTTGAAGCTGTGAGAGGATCAGCAATTTGCCAAAGGTTACAGAGCTCGCGAATGGCCGAGCCAGAGTTTTCATATAGGCCTTTTATCTCGAGATTCTGTGACCTTAACCACAATGGTACCGGTGCACATTCACCTGGTCTGGAGGTTGGGGAACATGTTCCTGAAAAATGAACCTATTTACGGTGAGATCTGAAGGATGGGTAGAAATTATGTAGGAGAAGGGGAAGAAGAGACAATGTGTGCGCATCCCCCAACATGGTGTGAGCGTGGTGTAGTTGATGGGTGAGAAAGCCGTACATATCTGTTAATTCAACAAGAATTAGAGAAGATTCCAAAGATGATTAAATCAGTCTGAGAGATAATATTGACTTTAAAATTTCATCAGTTTATGTTTTTCCTAAATTTTTTTAAAAAGGCCCTTTTCATTAATAATTAAACCCACATTCTCCATCGGTCGCTGAATCCATTTGGCGTTCTGTCCTCGATGGGGATGAGGAATGGGCTGTCCTTCACTATTCTAGAACCCACTCAAACTTAGAGACCAGCACTACTATTATTAAGCACTGTGATTGTGGTATCAATGAAACCTTTAGCTGCAATTCTTTAATCCAGCTGAGGAAAGTTCTTTTCCCAACCATTGCAGCCCCTTGTTTCACAAAGACTCTTCTTTAAGAAACATGAAGCAGTTAATTCATCCTGCCAAACAGCAGGAAGGTAATACTTTTTTCAAATATCAAATCAGTCCAATTTCATTTAGACTTAAATGATTTTTCTGGCCCCTCTTCGTGTAGATACCTCCGCAGTCAATTAGCATTGTCACTTTTAATCTACTGTAGTCAGATCCTGGTCATTTCCCATTAGAGTTCTATTAAATAGATTTCTTATGGCCTGGCTGAACCGACTGCAGTGCAGCGCCTGTGGAAAGCATGCCAGCCATCATTATGCAGCTGGCATTTACTAAAGGTTAGACATTACCGAGAACCTTAATCACAAATTATGCTACATTGCCTGAAAATTCGCTCCTGGATTTCCTTGCCACCAAACTCAAACGCTCCTGATATACTCAGGCTGTGCCTGGATGGAAAGACATCTTGAATTATGCATCTCAACTCAAACCATTTTAAACTCCGTGGCTTTGGAGTCAAGGTCCAAGGATTCTGGGGCAGCCAAGAGCAGAAGAGCCTGCATCTAATGGAAATGCCAGGTGCGGTCTAACTAAAAAGGAGGGTGGGATATATTGTCCTCAGGAAAAGAGAGTCCTGTCCTACTGTGGCTTTATTCAGTCCAGTTGAATCTTGCAAATAAAATAACAAGGAAAATGTGGAAAGCTAAAGGACAGATAAAACTTATACGAAATTTACATTTTCTGAGTGGAAATGGGCAAATTTAGAGTAATTCAAAACATACGGCAGATATGAAATAGCATCCTCTAATAGAAAAAGTAACATGCCACGTATCTGGCAGCATGGCTTCCAAGTACCCAGTACTAACTGCCGTGGTGACCTTGAGAGAATCACCTCCTTCCACTGAGCCTCTCGCTCTGGAAGTCTCTGGCTAAATCTAAATATAAATAGGGCACCTGAGAAGTGACTGTAGCTGATTAGCACATGCTGTCTCCCTGGCAGAATGGCGACCTGGAACATGAAACATGGACTGGGAGACAGAGGAGACCAGCTTAAATAGCCCAGCCCTCCCCAACTGGACTGGTGGCCTCTGTGGAGTGTCTTCAGGCAGATAGATCACTGCTAAGTCCTAGGCACAGAGAGGCAGGGACTGCAGCACTGAAAGACAGCTATGTCTACTATATATTTTGTTGACAACTGGTCCTAGGAAATAGAGACCCACAAACAGGTACAAGCAGTGCTAGCTGTCTCATGAACTGCCTGCCCTTTTTCTGTCCATCTTTAAGGCCCATTCAATAGGCTTCCAAAGCACTTAGGTAGGATTCCTTCCCTTCAAGGGCTTACTCTTTAGTAGGAAAAAAAGTCAGACTGGCTTTGGATGGATGGTCCCAGAGAAAGTCATGAAATTCACATCATTATCTTTCTTTTAGACTCACCTTTTTGGGCCCTATTCTAAATTTGATTCCCCGCAACTTCCCTCTCACAAAGCTTCATTAATTTCATTCTCAGCTGCTTCAAAGAAATTTCTCATACATAAACTTCAAGAATTAAACAGCAAATGAGACTTGTTGGTGGGTGGAGAGATTTGAAATGTCACTGAATGTTTCTAAAGCAATGGAATGTTTTTGGTTTACGATACCAGAAACTCACTAAAGGCCGCGAAAATGGTCCCCGGGAGAGGTCCTGCTGTATCTACTTTAATAAGGGGCTACGGATAATTTGTCATTAGCCTAGTAGCAAATGTTTGCTAAAGGGCTTGAAGACTATTTTCTGAAATATTTTTAAGCACACTTTCTGAAAATATCTCTGTCCTATAATCTTTCCATCAAGTTATTTTTTTATACAGCCAAGATAAATCAGTTTAACAGAGCCAAGATGTGATCACTTTAATATACTAAGAGAGATGGAAGAGGTGAAAAAACAGTGTTCTTGGAATTGTCAGAGAAGGTTTCTTAGAGGATGGTTAGGTTGGATATTGAAGAATAGGGAAGAATCAAATTGAATGAAAGAAAAAGGAAAATCATTTCCAGGAGGCAGGACCCGTTTGGGCAACATTGGTCAGAGTAGTGCTGATCTGCCTGTTTTTCACAAATTCCAATGCAGAAACAATAAAAGATCTTTGGGACCACATTTCCCCTCCTATTTAAAGTGAAAATAGCTACTTCATTGAGAGCAAGGATGAAAGTGTTTATTCTTACACTCACAGTATTCAATAGAAAAATATGAATAAAAACAAGTGGCATTGTTTTTATAGCCTCAATAATATCAATGCCTCAATATGCAGATTTTCAATACTTGCAATTTTGTTATATTTTATTGTTGTATTAGTTTGGGTCCATGCAGAAGCAGATACTAAAATGTGATAAGATGTGCAAGAAATTTATTAGGGAAAATGCCTGTGAGAGAATAGGGCAGGAACTGAGAGAGGCTGGTGGAGCCGTCAGGCTGTGTGATACAAGCCTGACCCTGAATGAAGCAGAGAGAGGAGGGAAGGAAGGTTGGAAGGAAGGTTGGATAGAAGCTTCACAGGGAGGCCCTGCAGTTTAAGGAAAGTTTGGCAAGGCCATCAAAGATTCCTCAAACAAAGATCGGCCTTCAGAGAAGTCCCACGTCTCCCTGGCATGGACCTGCCTTCGTATCCCCTGTGCTCAGTCACTGTCTGGGAGCAGTGCTTAGGAAACATGGCCTCTGTGCAGACACAGCAACGAGATTCAGAGAGCAGGAGCTGAGGCCCTTGTTTCATCACACTCCCCGCAGCTGCAAATCTAAGAGGCACATTCTTATGGTTCCTATAATCTCAAAATCAGACTTTGGGCCGTACCACAAATCTTGGGTCACATGTGACTCATCTTGAATTCTAATAATCTTGACTCAAAGGATTAATAATGATAATAGGTAACACTGGTAGGGTGCTTCGTATTCTTACAATACTACCACCAAGAAAATATGCCATGCTAATTGTCTAGATGAAGAAACCTAGTTGACACACTTAGGAGGATATGAACAGAGAACACTGACCCGGATCCTTTGGCTCTACGTCCCACCTGCTTCTCATGACACATCGAGGTTGGTTGGGAGTAGACCACCCATTTTCTGGGATAATGACTAGTAGTGTGAATAGTGGATGATTAGGGTAACAATATAAATTACCAACAGAACCAGGATATTTATGAAAGGAAATGGAGCACTGTCAGTAATTCCATCAATCAACAATGCTTTCTTCATTGGCATTTTCCTCACATTAGTCTATAACCCCACAACATCCTCTGTGGACAGACACGTAATACTAATGCTATCCAAAGCCTCCACAGACTTCGGGAACACTTACCAGGAGAACCATCTCGAGGCTCAGGGAAAAACTGTCTTCAGCACCTTCTCAGTCTTGCTTCTACTCCCAGGGAACAATTCGGATCCTCTGGGCCACTCCTCCAGTTCCATCAAAGCCCCTGGACCCTCTAACCCTGTACTTAGAGGATTTATTTTAGATTATAATTACAGATTAAATTTCATATTTATTTAGCATCTCTACCACCCTACATTTCATTTGCAAATGGCTATTTGCCTACAGTATCTTATTTATTTAATTGATTGCCTGTCTCAGTTTTCACAGTAATTGTTTGTCTCTAGTGGTGTAACAGCATGCTCTGTTTGCATGCTCTGTTCCTGTGCTCCACTCTGGAAGAGAGTGCTAGCTGCTTGGAATAATTCAGTGTTTCATTAAAGCAAAGAGACTGAAACCTAGCTCCAAAAACTCTCAGCCAAGGTACATGTTCTTGACAGCTTTGCAGATTTCATCTTTTCCTGATGAACTTGTACACAGGAAGAATGCTTGCTCAAGTCTAAGTCAATCATACATTTCAGGGAAAACATGGACTTCACAATTCTGTTTTCCAATCTGTGTAGCATCTTTCCCTTTCCTCACAGATTATGATTTTTATCTCCTGCTGTTAATGATTTCACAAACCCTAGGAGTTTCTACTCTACGGCTACAGAAGATAAGGGTCTCATTAAATGCAACCATAGATACATTCTGGCTTCCATATTATGCTTCTGAATTGGTAGTTTTCAGCTTTCACTGCATTAATGGCATCAACCAAATCTGGGGTCTTTTTAATTATCAGTGCAGCCATATTTCTCCAACACTTGAGATATTTCATAAGCCCCTGTTACCCTTTCTACCCCTATTTCTTTCCAATTCACCACAAACGAGGATCGTACAAACTGTGATGCTATTGCATGTTGAGGGTTATCAATACTGCTCTTCCCTCCAACAATGTTTCCTTTAGACCATCTGGCCAACAAGTGATCCCATTTTAGACTCTCTTCCTGAGGAGCTTCATTTTAGGAAAACTGGTATAAGAGCTTCCTGTATAAATTCTTCTAGTTTGGGTGATCCCAGAAAAAAACTGAGTGCATGTAGCAGTGCAGAGACTACCACTAGGGAAATGGGAAAGCGATACAGGGAAGGAAAGGCAGCCAGAAACAGGTGTATCATTAAGCTTGCTACCAAACATGGGAAACAGGATCTTAATCCTATGGGAAAACTCCAGGGAAAAGTACAAAACACACCTCGGAATCATCCGCATGGGTGGCAAGGGAACTGGGACGTTTTTAGACCAACTTCTAAGAATCATTGATTGAGGGCTGTTCTCAGGGGTGTTTATTCCCTGATACTTGTGACTTGCCATGTACAAGGGCAGCAGGGCCTTCTGCGCTTCCAGATATAGGTACCAGCAATTGGGAACCATCCAGAGAACCTTGAAATGGTATAGTTTAAGGGGTAGGGAAGGGGCACGGACAACCTGTGCTGCATTCACACTTTGAAAGATAAAAATGTGAGCACCTTTGATTTAAAATAAATACTCTAACTCACTGTGAGCTCAAGTTCTGTAGCGTTCTCTGAGCATTAACATTATACACAGCCAGGTTATTCCACCTGGAATTTCTTACATTGCTGTTTCATCTAATCTGCACTAAACTGTAGTGATGAGAAAGAGTCTAGCTTTGGAGTCACTCAAGCTGAACATCAAATATAAGCTCTCTTGTTGGTACAAGTTTTGGTCTTGGACAAGTTTCTGAGAGCTAGGAAACTCAATTTTGGGGGGTGTGTAAAATAGAAATAATAGTACCTACCTCATAGCAGTTATTGGGATGAATAAAGACATGGTAAATTTAAAGCATTTGAAAGAGCAAGCCTTGATTAAATAATAATCCAAGAGTATTCAGAGGTAATTTAGAATTTGCATTGGTGTGATCCTTCTTGTTTTCCCAAACTTTGATGTGGCCCTTCTGACAATTCACGGGTATGCTGACCTATTTACCTAGCTAGCTGTCATCTGTTTGCCCCTCTAGATTCACCTGCTACCTTTCCTTACCCTTCTCTGCACCCCTGGAAGCTGACCTGTGTCTCTGCTTCCATGGGTTCTTATGGCCCTCGAGTTTCCTATGGGGTTGATCAATGGAATGCAAGGGAAGGAAATTAGAGAACAGGAGGAAATGAGGGCAAGATATCTATTCACCCCAAAACCTTGCTTCTGGGTCATCGCAGGTTGGCTGTATTCCTCTAGTAACAATCACAGCTGTTGGCAGGGCATCTATTCATACAGCCTCTCTCTGGATTCCAGGAACCTCTCAGTCGCCTTGTTTTTAAAGACCTGGGAGAAATAGTGCCCATGGAACTGCACTGTACTCTATTGGTTTCCTAACCACATCTTTGTAAATAATCCCTCCGTAGTTATTCCCAGTTTGAGTGTGTCCATTTCCCACCAGTGTTCTCACTAAGATATTAACAGAGGTGCAGATTTCCTCACGTGGGCCTTACAGGTATGATCAGTGCATGTGTCAGCAGGGAGAGAGGGACAGGAGTGTGCATACGCACATGCATGTAAATACACATCAAGACAACCAGAATTCCAGTGTTTCTCAAGGCATCACATTCACCACATTAGGTATACGCATGCACACACACACACACACACACACACATACACACACTGATACACACAGAATCACATGTTGGGGAGGAGAAAACGTATTGTACAAGGAGATACCAAGATCATCAGCTGTCAATCTTTTTGCTGTTAGGAGATAGCCGACCCTCCCACGAGTAACCCTCTTTCATCATGCCAATGATCTTCAGGTGTTGAGGTGTTGTGTTTTAAAATTAATGGATCTTAAAGAGAAATTTTTCAAAATTTTCCAGGAGATTCTGATATGGCCCTTATCTCCTGAAGAAGCTCTCCTTTTCCTGACTAGGCTTTCAAAAGCTAACATTTTCCCCTGGTATCCTTTATTCCTGGAACAGAAGAAAAGGAAATGAAGAAGAGTAAAATGTTTGGGGTTTTGGATCAAATGAGCAGCTTTTTAGCACTGTTCAGAGTGTTTTGCATCTGTAGCAAAGTCATAAGAATAAAGAAACTTTGTGGGTATTATTTATTTTACACGTATGTGTTAATATATTTAAAGTGAGATTTATGAAACTCTTGACGTATGAATGAAAGGCAGCCATGAACATTGCCAGGGTCATGGAAGCAGTGTACTTGCAGAAGCAGTGGGGGCCTGTAGATCTCCCTTCCTTTCTAAGAAGCCTGGAGTATAGGGAAATGTGGAGTGGGCATATGAAAATGAAAACACAGAGGAGAAGAAGTTCTGACGGGAAGCAATAGAAGTCATTCTTCTGGACACTGGAAATCTGTTATAAGGAACATCTGATCTCTCATCATTCTGTGCCTTCTTTAGATCAGTTTTCCCTTTAGACAGCTCTTTTCAGTCCCTACTGTTCTTCAGTAGGTCATGGCTTAACCCCTCTTCCCGTGTAACCTCTGTGGCCTGTTAGTGAAAGCCACACAGAAAAAGCAAGGAAAGACTTTTCTTCCAAAAGTACTGATCAATTAGGTAGTCCTAAAAGACAAAACTAAGTCCCAGAAGAGGAAATGGCATGCTAAGATGATTTCTCCTGGGGAACCAAACTCAGTCTCTTCCCATATGCCTGTATAAAATGCAATCTGTAGCTCCATTGCTCAAAAAAGTTGACTTTATGGACTTGACAAGTATATAATCCTATAAAATTAGGAAAGCTTCCCAGCTTCAACATTCTATGACTCTAATTAGTTCTTACCCTTCCCAGGGCATGAAAAAATTAGCCTCAACTCCACCCTAATTTGCAACCTATCTCCTAACAAGTTTAAATTCTCTGGATATTTTTGAATCTGTTAGCACATCAGTTAAAAAAATTAATTGCTAAAGGCACTGCAGTAGATACCTTTAATGTAGCAAATAAACCTCAGACCTAGCCCCTGCTACCCGCAGATTAATTGAGGCATGGCCGACCACGGGTCAGGACGTAGTTAGCAATGCACGTGTGGTTGCACAAATCCAAGTGAGGGAAGTAGCATAGGAAGACATGGAGGCAGGTACTGCCCAGAAACTAACTCTTTCTAAAAATATACTCTCTACCAGTCACTTTTTATACATTACTTTATTGAATCCTCATGACAACTCTGCTCAGGACGCATTATTATCCCTGCTTCACAGAGGAAAACTTAGGCTACACAGAGGTAGTTATGGCAAATTGGGATTCAATCCCAGATGTCCTAGATTGTAAAGCCCATGTGCTTCTCCTCAGGCCACAACACACAGTCCTTTAATAAGAGGGTAGCTCTTGAAGGACAGAATCCAGGCCTTAAGGGGTAGAGACAATTTGCAAATAAATAAAGAACAGCTGTATCAAGGAAGAAAGAAGAACTAAGAGGGATCGAAGCTTGTAGGAAATAGCCCCCTGATGGCAAGGTCCAACATATCTCAAGAAAGGAACTGCGCATTCCTAATTTCAAGTTTGAAATTAAGCAAGCACCGACGAGTCTATGGGAAGTGGAGTTGGTAATGGCCTAGCACTGTGGACTGGCTGACTCAGAATATTCCAAGAGGGAGGGTGACCACAAATATATACCTCTTCCAAAGATCGTCAGCAAATAAAAACCCTGCACGTTGGATGAACATGGAGGTGGGGTTCTATTAGTGACCAAACGACAAGAATACCTACAGAGAGCTTGGAACAAAAGAGACTTCCAACATTTACCTTGCATCTCAGATTCCTGTTTTCAGAGAGCTTCAGAAAAAAAAAAAATCTTTAAATTAAGTTTGTTGCAGCTGCTCTGTCAGGAACTTACCAAGCGCTACAGCCATTGGAGCAATTAAAAAAAATTGCACAGAAGGTAATTAAAGGCCTTACTGGTTCTTGCGATTAGACTGACATTTTAAATGCCTCTGGAAGTTTTATTGTGCCAATAACCTATTTCCCTCGTCTCCAAGAGAAATACAACTGACATCATTAATTTATCCAAATACTCTACAGGTAACATGTGCCAAATACAAACCTGCACTAAATTAGGGCCAGAATTCTCCTCTGTGCATTCGATATGATACACCTTAACAGGAAAACTGCTCTTTGCAAATTCCTTCTATATGTTTGTGTTTTCAGTGTTCACTGTCCTCTTTTCTTGGCTCTGTGTATACAGCCTAATGCTGACACCCAGCTGGAATATACCAGACCTATGGGCAGGGCAATCCTTTCCAATTTCTACATGGTAATGCAAGAATCATGGCTTGGGAGGACAGGGCCTTATTTTGTCATCATTCTTGAATGAAGATTTATCGTTAGAATGTGGATCCTTTGATAGCTACTCATGCCAAGGGAATTCCACCTTCTTCCAGCCTCAGCCCTCAGTTTAGGATTAGAAGACAGGTTTATTTTGATAATGATCTCATGAAAATTTTGCCATTATGATTGAATTTAAGAAGCTGTCCTGGCTCAGAGGCTAGGATCTTGAGGACGTGTCCTAATCTGGAGCTTAGTTTTTCTCTGTTTTCTGTTCTTCTTTTGAGGAAACATGCCCAGGTGGGCTCTCTACTGTATCAGGACATAGGTCGATCTTTCCTCAGGAATGCAAAACACAACAACAACAACAACAAAAAACAGAAAAGAAGATAAAAAGAATTGAAGATGGCTTCTTCATAATAAAATATTATGAGAAAATAAGAGTTAAAGTTACTCTCAAAACATCAAAACCAGATGGAACAAATAAAACCATAAGCTGTCCCAGTTTTTTCTTAGAAGATACTGGAGATTAAGGGTAAACTTATAGGTAAGTGCTTCTGTTTAGATTTTCTAGGAGAAACAACATTTTAATTTGCTCTCTTAATTTTCCCCATGTGATTTATCTTCTCTAGCATGCTTAGTAATCCATAACCACTGTAAGTGGCTCTCCGCTTTTCTGAGAACCATTTGAGCGCAGCTTTTATACTGGTACGTGGCACTGCAGTTCAGCTACTCCCAGTTCTTTCCAGAGTCTTTGTTCCCTCCGTGTGTGAATGGCACACACAGTCCTTCACATCCTCAATCCAGTGGGCTCACGGTCCACCTGGCACCAAGACTGAACACCATGGAACTTCAAACAAGAATTTATATAGGAGATAATAGATTTCTTAATAGAGTTAATTAGATTAAATAGCTTCAGATTTTTTTTAAAGTTAAAATAAGATGCTCATATTTTATGAACCTGCTGGGAAATTTTGTACAAAGAAGGCATCAAGAAGGACAAAATAAAAATGCCCCAAACCTATCACCTATAAAGAATAATGTAGATTACACAATGTGAGGATGTCACAATGGGAGCAATATACACTAAGCAATGCCATTCCATGGAGTTACTAACACAGAGCAATAGACCCCCCAGCATGAAGGAGCAAGTGATTCTGGCCTTCAAGCCCCACTGACCATGACAACTGTAATCAAAGTGAAGAGTCCATGGGTCTATTGAGCAACTTCTTTGCCACATACATGAGTTTTTATTTGTGTATTTTTAATATATTATCACAACTTTCCTGGAGACTCTGACCACTTACCTATTTGCCTACTAGATGTACGTAACCAAGATGGAGGAGGAATACATAATCGTCTTTCGCTAAATAGAGTGAAAAAAAAAAAATAAAAGCGAGTTTAATTCAGTGAAATACTCTTTGGGAGAAACATTAGTCCATTATGTTATGATTTTTAAAAGTTTATTTAAATGAAATTTTATTTTTCATGTGTTTCATTTAGTGTTGTAAAATTATGAAAGTCATCTAAACATAAGTAAGAAGAACAAACTGATCTCTCAAGATGTTGGATGGCCCAGCAATAACATAACATCTCAAAAATGTTAATTGAGTTTATTTGATTATGCAGGTCAACAAGAGGAATTGGTGGTACTTTCACCATGTCATCTTAAATTTAAATTAGTTCATTAAATCCTTTTGCCAAGTGTGAAAACAGCAGTCTCTTGTAGAATACATTTTAGCTGAAAAAGTAAACTTCACAAAAGATAATTTATGTCGAAATTTAAAAAACATTTGGCATGCATTATGTATATGGGGATATTGAGGATGTGGTTGATATTAACAAATCCCTTTAAAATACCACTGTGATAAAAATCACCAATATTACATGTTCAGGTATTTCATTTCAGATATGTAAATTTCCTATACACGTAAGTCTACAGGGAAATAAGCAATTACATTCAGAAAAAAGTTATCATTTTAAAAATATTTGTTAATAAGTATTAACAATGGGTAAGCAATACATGCATAAAATGTAGAAAGTGCTAGAACTTGGGATGGAAAGAATCAGCCATACTGAGAAGGTATATAAGTTTATGTCCTTTTTGCACCCAACCCTCTATATTCCTGAATTAGATCTGAAACTTGCAAATGCATTAACCAGTCAGGATTAGTCAGGGTTCTCCAGAGAAAAAGAAACAATAGGGATCATGTGTATATATGTAAAGGGATTTATTATAAGGAATTGTTTTATGTGATTATGGAGGCCGACAAGTCCTAAGATCTGTAGACAGCAAGCTAGAGGTGCAGGACAGTCCCCAGTGATGTAGTTCCCTGAATGCTGGCAGGCTCAAGATCAGGAAGAACCGGTGTTTCACAGGTTCAAGATCCAGGAAGAATTGCTACATCAGGATGGGTCCAGAGGCAGGAAAAAAAACAATGTTCCAGTGCAAGGCATACAGGCAAGAGGACTTCCCCCCTTACTGGAGGGAAGAATAGAGACTGCCTTTTTATTCTATTCTGGACTTGAACTCATTGGATGACGCCCACCCACATTAGACAGGGCAACCTGCTTTACTTAGTCTACCAATTCAAATGTCAATCTCATCCAAAATACTCTCACAGACACACCTAAAATAATGGTTGACCAAATATTTGGACACCCCATGGTCCAGTCAAGTTGACACATACAATTAACCATTTCTCTATTCTAAGCAAACAATCAGAAATTTTTAAAGAGTTATATGGTCAGGCATGGTGGCTCACACCTTTAATCCCAACACTTTGGGAGGCTGAGGTGGGAGGATCACATGAGGCAAGAAGTTAAAGGACAGGCACCTGAGCAACTCAATGAGACACCATCTCTACAAAAAGTAAAAAAGTTTAGCCAGTCTTTGTGGTGCGCACACGTAGTCCTAGCTACATGGGAGGCTGAGGCAGAAGGACTGCCTGAGCCCAGGTATTAGAGGTTACATTACAATGAGCTATGATCACGCACTTCAGCCTGGGGGAACGAAGCAAGACACTGCCTCTGGGGGGGGAAAAAAAAAAAGAGTTATACATACAGACTTTTTGGAACACTTCTTTGTACTTACAATTTAGTTATACTGAAGTCCTTGCTGCAGAATACAGAAATGGTAAAATACCCAACAGTTAAAAATTATAAGATAGAGTGTGATGTATTCATTAGACATCGTGATTTTTAAGAATTTTTTTAAATGTCAGAAACACTTTCTTAATATTAAGTGAGAAAAGGAGGGCACACAATTTTCAAATGATAGGATTTTACATGTTAAAAAATGTTTTGTTTGTATACTAAAATGTTACCAATCATCTCCAAATAATGGAATTATGAGTGACTATTTTTTATCTCTGTACTTTTTCATATATTCCAACTTCTCTACAAACATTTTTTCTCTTTTCTAATGTAAAATATGAATTTAAATATTTTCAATGACTTGTACTCTGAGAGCCGTGTTTCCATTTGTAACTGTCAGGCTGGCCACTTGCATGATTCCCTTCCACGATGCCCTTGGTTCATTGTGTACCTGCTCCCGGAGCATATTTGAACCTCTTCTCTGCTCTCTATTTCCAAACAGCTAAGTTCCCCACTGATGCTCTGTGTCTCAGGAACCTTCTCCGCCACCTTTGCCACCACCTTAGTTCATCCTCTAATCACTTTTCTCTGCTCATGGATCTTCCTGCATCCCATCTCACTATGCTCAAATGCTTCCTCCGCTAAACTTTCACAGTATTTGCATCCCTGCCTCTGCCTGCCTCAGCTCCCCCCACTGATCCTACAGCCTTGCACCATGTAGTAGAACCACTCTGAGCTCCTTGTAATTTCCCTTTCACTGTGGCTGTTTTCTCCCCTGCACCTTTGCAAGTTCTATTGCCTCTGCCTGGAATGCCCTTGTCACCCTCATTTCCCACACCTGTCTTGTCTGCCTCCCCAAATTCTATGCCTGTCACCAGCCCCTGTGTGAGCCTATCTCAGCTACTTCCAAAACAGAATTAGGTATGTATTTTCCCCAAATACTTCCCAATCTATATATAACTTACCACTGCAGATAATAAAATCATATCCATTTATTTACATGATTTTGCCTCTAATAAGGTGAATGCTCTCAGAGGGCAGTGACCATGCCTAGCCAACAGAATTCATAGTAAGCTCTGATAACCAGCATATAGCTAATATATACATATATTACACATATCAATATATGTGATATTTTGCAGATCTTCCAAATAATTCCAGCAAATTTGACATGAACATATTCTGTGACATTTGAATAAGAAGTGAATCTTTAAATATAACACTTTTTCTTTTTTTCCTCCTTCCAAATAGTTATTTTTTACAGTTTTTTTTTCCTCACTGTGATATTGTGATGTAATGAGAAATATATATTTGGTCTTTGTCCCAGGTTCATATCACAGGGCTCCTACAACCCTTGTAATTTCCTGTGATGGGGGTGAAAGGAGTATCTTTTAGTATTCATAATAAGCATCTAATATGCTAATTAGTTGACTTTTGATGGGCCCCTAGATGGCTTCAGCATGAGGGCTGGGTGCCAGAGGAGCCAACCATACCATCTGAGGGTTACAACTTTCAGCTCCACCCCACACCCACCTTCCTGGGAGGGGAGAAGGATTAGAGGTTGAGTCAATCATCAATGGGCAATGATTTAATCAATCGTGTCTGTAATGGAGCCTCCATAAAAACCCTAAACAACTAGATTTGAAGAGCGTCTGGATTCATGAACACATAGAAGTGCTGGGAGGTGCACACTGAGAGGGCATGGAAGCTCCATGTCCCACAACCCCCTTCCTTGCCATATGCATCTCTTCTATCTGGCTGTTCCTGATTTGTATCTTTTACCATAAGCCAGTTAGAGTAAGTAAACCATTTTCCCAAGTTCTGTGAGTCAATCTAGCAAATTATCACATCTGAGGAGGGCAACATAGAGACTTCAGTTTATAGTTGATCAGTCAGAAGCAGGGGTGGCCTGGACTTGTGACTGGCATCTGAACTGGGCGGAAGTCTTGCAGAGTCTGTGCTAATCCCAGCTAGTTAGTGTCACAATCAAATTGAATCACTGGATACCTCATTGGTGTCCAGACTTGGAGGATTGGTTGAGGTAAGGAAAAATCCCGCACATTTGGTGTCCAAAGTGTTGTGAGTAAAAACAAATCACAATAGGACCCACTGAGTAAATTATTTGTTTGACTAGAGATGTTAATTTCAACTGGTCAACTTAGTTAACTCAATGAAGGAAAAAAGCCAAGTGAACCAGTTGTTTCCAATAAATGAGTTGTCAGTCTATTTCAAATAAGTCAGTTAAAGCTATCTTGTAAACCCAGCCTTGGAGATCTTAGTTCCTGTGACTGCAGTAAAAACTTCGAGTCTTTAATGTTGCCCACACTCAAGAAGTGACATAAACCAAGTCCAACATTCAACAGCCTCATCCCTGAAATCTCAGCTCACTTTTTCCGCTACTCGCTGGTACGGCTCTTTGACGCTCTAACCTCTGGGTCTTCTCTAGTCCCTTCCTTCTTTATTTGACCTCCCTGGAATCAATATGTTACCTCTTTGGGGTTTTTCTGGAGTCAGATGTCTCTTTTGTTATTGGACTCTGGTCCTGATCCCATTTTGCTAGCCTCCTCTGTCTGCACCTAATTGCCCACGTAACAGAGAGATACAAGATGATGTAGAGAGGGAATGGAAAACTGTTTTCTGCTCACTGATTAATTGGTAGTGCTATCCCATAATATGCTAAAAGAGATTTTGAAACTGTGCTCAGTGGAGATGATTGATTAGTGATGTTCAAAATGGGGTCAGGGAGAGGGAAGACGGGCAGAGGCTTTTCTTTGTACAATGGAAAGATCTCAGGGCACCAAGAGAGAGGCGGGTATGTCTGCATTTATAACTATTAATACTTCTTGTATGACCTAGACAAGTTTTTTCCCTCTACGAGATATTATTTCCTCATGAAACTTTTCATAAAATGAGAATGATCAGGCCACCCTTACAGGCTTGTTATTAAGATTAAGTGAGATACAATATGTAAAACATTTTCATAGAACACATAAGAGGTGTTCAGTAAATGGAGGGAACATGCAGGTAATGATGACAGCAGACTCCCTTCAAAATCAGTCTGCAGGCCAGGCACAGTGGATAACGCCTGTAATCCTGGCACTCTGGGAGGCCGAGGCGGGCGGATTGTTTGAGCTCGGGAGTTCGAGACCAGCCTGAGCAAGAGCAAGACCCGTCTCTACCAAAAATAGAAAGAAATTAATCGGACAACTAAAAATATATAGAAAAAAATTAGCCGGGCATGGTGGCGCATGCCTGTAGTCCCAGCTACTCAGGAGGCTGAGGCAGGAGGATCGCTTGAGCCCAGGAGTTTGAGGTTGCTGTGAGCTAGGATGATGCCACGGAACTCTACCCTGGGCAACACAGTGAGACTCTGTCTCAAAAAAAAAAAAAAAAAAAATCCGTCTGCATCCATTACTCTCATTCCAGGATTAACCATTCAGTCACATTAAGTGAAAATTTTTGTCAAGTTTTAGAGTGTCGACAACATAAAAGGTGACCATTTCCTCAGATAGGCCATAGATTTCAATGGATGTTCTCTGTGGCTGTCTGAGCCTGTCACACCTTTTCAAAAATATGCTGTGGCTATATTTGGGTCTCATGGACATTTCCCAGACTATAAGCACCATTTCCATTTTAAAATCTCTCATTCTTTCCTGTTTTCCCTCCAGTTATTTTGCAGTTGGGCTTTTATTCCATTCCCAGTGCCCTTCTGGGGTGACTGCCCCCTTGGGCACTCTCACTTACCTCAGCGTAGGTTTCTACTCAGAGAACTGACTCTGCATCTGCACGCTGGAGCCAGGCTTCCTTTCTATACCTCGCGCTCACCCCAAACTTCTGTTTCACTGTGCCTAGTTTGAGAAGGGTACCAGACAGTGATGACCTAGATCTAAAATGCTTTTTATAAAAAAAAATCTAAAGACTAATTTCCCAACTCAGAGTATCATCTTCCCCCTAGCACCAGTATACAGCCCCAGAAGATTGCAGTTGGCTCAGGTGATGTAGCAATGGAGAATCAAAATGAGTCACAGAATGAGCCGTGAGTTGCTTTGTAATGTGCAGAGAGGGACAAAACATTTCTGTGAGCTTTACTCACATCCAAGATGTTTGTCCCAGGATTTGGGGGATTCTGTTAAATGAATGTCACCTGGGTCTTTTTATCTTCCCTCACTTTGAAATCTATTTCTCACCCTTCTCATTCAAAAGTGAAAGTCCTGAGGGCCTGTCATGATAACAGATGTTTCATTCCTTTGCATCTTAAAATTAACATAGCACTTGAGTCATAGCCTCTGAGGGCTTTGGAAAAGAAACATGATCTTGGTGCACATGAAAACAGTAAAACTAGACGAAAAGTTCAAAAGATAAAAACCACAGCAAATTCATTTAATGCTGTAAGAACACAATAATTACCACCCCCAGCCAGAACTGTCTGAGAAAAGTAGCAAATAATGTTTTGTGTGGAAAAAAAATTGTTGTTCTCTATAGTGTCACATCCATAAAGTCAGAAGAAATAGTAGTATTTTGGTAGAAAGAGTAATTGCAAATAAACCTAGATTCTAGCTCTAATCTACTTATCTCTAAGATGAATTTCACTTGGCCATTACTGCATTTCCCAAAGTATATGCCATAAAGAACTAGCCTTTTTGAGATTTCCTAAGGAAAATAAGGGTCTTATAGACATTGGTAATTGAAAAATGATATATTGAATAGCCCTCAACTTGAAGAGACATGATTCCTAATAACATATTGAAATCACTGAGAAGACCTGTGATAAGGAGACCTGACTGATTGAACCCATTGTTGTTTCCAAAGCATTTTTGACAACATGACATTTTTATTTAGTAGTGATTGATTCATTGCCAGGCTTCTATTATTTTTAAGATCTATTTCCCAACTATTTCATGTTGTTTAATTATAGTCCAGTAGCCATAAATATATTCATGACTTTTTAAAAGTGAAATCAATTTAAATTTAGCTGAATTCTATTCATTTACTACTCATTTTATTGAATATCATTATTTTTGTGTTACTTAAATTTACCTCTTTACAAGGTAATCCATGCCTCTACTATTCCGGGATTTCATAAACATAAGTTTGTTTACTTCATTCACAACATTTATTATTATTATTATTATGCTTAGCTAATAAAGCCTTCACTGGTTTCATGTTCATTATTATTATAAGTGTTCTCACAGCTATCATTTATTAACCACCCATTATGTGTCAGGGAGTATGCTAAGTATATTATGTGCATTTTCCACTTAATATAACCGTTATGGCAAGCATGCATTATAATTTCCATTTTAAGTTGAAAAATCTGAGACACTAAAGGTTATACAGCTTGCTGAAGACCCGATAGGTGGTAAGCAGCAGAGCTGAGAATGCACTCACATCTCCCTCTGGCTTCAAAGCGTAGGCTCTTTTAACTGTGCTATTGTCCATGCATCTGACAAAGATTTTAGTGTGTCTCCATAGAGACACAAGGATGCCTACAGTACACACCAGAGAAAAGATAATATACTTTTAAAACAAACAAAGCAGATAGAAGTCATATCTCACCATAGTTTTGATTTGCATTTCTCTGATGACTAATGATATTGAGCATTTTTTCATATACCTGTTGACCATTTATATGTCTTTGCTTGAGAACTGTCTATTCAGATTGTTTGCCCATCTTTGAATCGGGTTATTTGATTTTGTCCTATTGAGTTATTGGAGCCCCATATGTATTCTAATTATTAATCCCTTGTCAGATGGGTAGTTTGTAAATATTTTCTCCCATTCTGTGGGT
>CAUYSK010023642.1:0-10221 GCA_963575035.1 Avahi laniger | reverse complement strand
GAGTTCAAAACCAGCCTGAGCAAGAGCAAGATCCTGTCTCTACTAAAATTAGAAAGAAATTAATTGGACAACTAAAAATATATAGAAAAAATTAGCCGGGCATGGTGGCGCATGCCTGTAGTCCCAGCTACTCAGGAGGCTGTGGCTGGTGTTTGGCTTGAGCCCAGCTGTGTGTGGTTGCTGTTTGCTTGGTTGACACCAGGGCACTCTAGCCCAGGAAAGAGATTGAGACTCTGTCTCAAAAAAAAAAAAAAAAAATTCTAAAACTCAATTTTAAAACCTGCCTAAAAAGAAAAAGAAAGTTAATGGATTTATACTATCAGATATCAGGACTTAATATAAATTTGCGGTAATTAAGACAATGGGGCGTCAACAAATGGCCAGACAAATGACCAATGAAACAGAAAGACACATACATACAACACTTGATTTATAATAGAGGGAACACTGCAGTGGCGTGGGGAAAGTATAGTCTTTTTCCATAAATGATTAGATAGCAAAAGAGAGAATATTAAAAAAAATGATTAGAAGAAAATACCCAAAATTCACTAAGGAGACATAAAACAATTGAAAATTATATCAGGTATAGGGATGAGATATAACATATATTAAATTGGAGACTCAAAAAGAAGATAGACGATAGAAGCAGTATCTGAAGAGTTAATTGGGTGTGATTTTTTTAAAGCTAATGGAAGATATCAAGTAAAAATTCAAGAAGACATCAAGTAAAGATTCGAGAAGCCCTATAAACCTGAAGCAGAATAAATACAAATGAAACCACATGTAGGAACATCAGCAAAAATTTCTGAAAAAAAGAAAAGGGAGAAGTGCAATCTCTACCACAGCTTGAGAAGTGACCTTAAAAAAAGCAATACTAAGACTGAGAGAGACTGTCCTCAAGGTATAGGGCAAGAAAATAAAAAGACTGACAGGTTTCCAAGTCACTGTCAAAAAACAAACAAACAAACAAAAAGACAGAGGACTTCTAACAAATACAATGTAAGGTAAAAATACCAGGGAAGATTATCTTTGAATCACTAGAAAAAAATAACTGCTAACTCAGAATTCTATAATGTGAAAATATATTTCAAGAATGAAGATGATCTTGACCCAAATAAGCTAGATGATTTTTGTGATGCTGAAATAAACAATTATGTATTGAAAACTTGATGATACTGTGAAACCAATTATGTCAATTTAGTTGATTATGATAAAACTTGCCTACATAATAAAATATAATTTGTTTAGTTGATTAGGTTAAATGGTATCAGCTATTAAAGAAGTTATCTCTACTATTTAAAATACTTCTGTTTGTATCATATATGGACAAATAAAAATGACACAATGTCTAGAATTTGCTTTCAAATTTACTTGGGCAAAGGAAAAGAAAAAAGGCATAAAGAAAAGAAATGTGAAAAAGTAACAATAATATTGGAATCTGGATAATGGGTATACGGTTTGTTCATTCAATTATGCAGAAAAATTTGGAATGTTTCCCAAAAAAAACAAAGTGAATCCATTCATTAGTAGACACGAACAAAAAGATACTTATTTTTCAAACCTAAGAAAAATCACACCAGATAAAAGCTCAAAGGCAAAAAAAAAAAAAAGAAAAAGCAATGAAAATGGAATTATGAGGTAAATCCAAGTGAATACTGAATATTAAAAACTGTAATCATAATTATAGGAATTAAAATATACATAAAATTAAAATACAGACTACATAAAATTAAGATATAAAGCGCAGTGCCATACAAATTGGGAGAGTGATAAATACTGTTCAAGACATTTTCATTATGTGTTAAAAATAGCAGTTAGAGAATCCAGAGTGTATACTGAGCTCTCAATGACATAATTACTAAAAGAATGGTTTTGGCCTGGCGCGGTGGCTCACGCCTGTAATCCTAGCACACCGGGAGGCCGAGGCCGGCGGATTGTTTGAGCTCAGAAGTTCGAGACCAGCCTGAGCAAGAGCAAGACCCCGTCTCTACCAAAAATAGAAAGAAATTAATTGGACAGCTAAAAATATATAGAAAAAAATGAGCCAGGCATGGTGGCACATGCCTGTAGTCCCAGTTACTTGGGAGGCTGAGGCAGTAGGATTGCTTGAGCCCAGGAGTCTGAGGTTGCTGTGAGCTAGGCTGATGCCACGACACTCACTCTAGCCAGGGCAACAAAGTGAGACTCTGTCTCAAAAAAAAAAAAAAAGAAGTTCGAAACCAGCCTGAGCAAGAGCGAGACCCCGTCTCTAATAAAAATAGAAAGAAATTAATCGGACAACTAAAAATATATAGAAAAAATAAGCCAGGCATGGTGGCGCATGTCTGTAGTCCCAGCTACTCAGGAGGCTGAGACAGAAGGATCGTTTGAGCCCAGGAGTTTGAGGTTGTTGTGAGCTAGGACACCACAGCACTCTAGTCCGGGCAACACAGTGAGACTCTGTCTCAAAAAAAAAAAAAAGAATGGTTTTAAAAAAAAAAAGTACTAGAAAATGGACCAGTAAAAAATATAATCAATCCCCCCAAAAAAGGAGAAAGAAGAATGGAACTATCACGACGAGAAATTTAACAGTACATATTATAAAACATGGTAGATTTAAACACAAACATATCAGTAATTACATTAAATGTAGCTAAACCAAATGTTCCCACTGAAAGACAAAAATATCAGGCTTGATTTTTTTAAAAAAAGCAACCACATGCTGCTTATTAAAAAGTATGTCTAAATTGTAAGGAGACACTGAAAAGTTGAGAGTAAAAAGATGGAAAAATATACACCATGCAAATAGCAACCAAAAGAAAGTTGTATTAGGTATATACATATCAGGGTAGATCTTAGGAGAAATAGCAAACTTAGAGATAAAGAGACAATTCATGCCAGGTATGGTGGCACACGCCTGTAATCTCAGCTAGTCAGAAGGCTGAGGCAGGAGGATCTCTTGAGCTCAGGAGGTCAAGATCAGCCTGGGCAAAACAGCAAGACCCCATGTCAAAAAAAAGAGAGAAGAAGAGAGAGATAATGCATGATGATGAAAGAATTAATTCCCAAGATACAACCATCCTAAATTTATATGGTCACCTCAAAATGTATAACATAAAAATTGATGAAACTAAAATAGACAAATCCACAGTTATCATACCAAGATTTTTAACATAAAGGCCTCGTTAGCTAAAAAACAAAACCAAAAAAAAAAAAGTAGATAAAATAATAAAGACAGAGAATTTCAAGAACAGAATTAGCAAACTTGACCAAATGGATATATAGAGTATATTTCACCAACAAGTGCAGAGTAAACATTATTAAGCATGCATGGAGTATTTACAAAAACTGATCCTATAAAATTACTAATAAATGTTGCAAGATTAATAATCTGAGTATTTCCTTTAACCCTATGGTAACTTAAAAAGAAATTAATAGCAAAAAGATAACTACTTACTGAAGTTGAATATATGAATACCCTATGAAGCAGTGAATCAACTTCTACATTCACATCCAATAGGAAAGTATATCCATTAGTACTAATAGTCCCACAATGAAACAACTGAAATGTCTATCAACAGTATATAAATCAACAGTGGGCACATAAATTGTTTATTCAGATCACGGAAACCTAAACAGCAATGAAAAAGAACTGCTTATATGCAGTGATATAGATTAATGTCATAATCATAGCACTGAATGGAAAGCAGACCATATATGCACAATTCTATATTATACAGACCCCACTTAACCAGTGCTCAGGAATACATGATTAAGTGGTTATTCAAAGAAATAAACACCAAGAAGTGATTACTCTAAAATTTAGAACAGTGTTTACCTTTTGAAGAGAATGAGGGAAAAATAAATCGAAGTGGGCATGAAGACACGTTTTGGGGTGCTAGAAATGTTATTTCTTTACCTAGTTGGTGTTCACATATATGTCATGATAAATTGCTGAGCTATGCAATTGTTTTCTGCACTTTTCTACGTGGGTATTGTATTTCACAATATTAACATGTTTCAAAAATTAAACAGGAAGCTAATAGACTATCGTCATCTTTCAGCTCCTTATAATCACTAGTCAGGACTTGCTCTAAAATTTAATAAAAATCCCTCTGCTGGCAGTGGTTTCAGACTGGGAGGAATACAGAGGTGATTGCTTACATATACATAGAGTATCTCTGAAAAGACAAGAAATTGGTTCCATTCCTTGCTTTGCAGAAGTGGAAATGGTGAGTGTGAAGGAATATGTTTTCAAATCTAACTTTTATCTTTAAAACTTTTCTACCTTCTAAAAGCATTAATTATTCACACACATGAATTTTCTTAAGATAAAAAGTCTTAGACACTTAATTTCAGGCCAGTTCCAAGAAAAAACCTGATTTATAAATAATTTTTGGAAAGGTCAAAATTTTTTTCCATGGTATGTTTCTGTTCTGCTGTAAATGTAAGAGTTTACAAAATGAGTATGATGGTCCAAGAAAACAAATACGTATTAATTTTGACCCTTTTACAATCTCCATATAAAGGAAATATTATATTTTTATTTAAAAAGTTCTTTCAGATGAGGATTTGAGATTAAAAAAAAAAAAAAAGCTCGGCCGGGCACGGTGGCTCATGCCTGTAATCTTAGCTCTCCAGGAGGCCGAGGCGGGCGGATTGTTTGAGCTCAGGAATTCGAGACCAGCCTGAGCAAGAGCGAGACCCCATCTGGACTAAAATTAGAAAGAAATTAATTGGACAACTAAAAATATATAGAAAAAATTAGCCGGGCATGGTGGCGCATGCCTATAGCCCCAGCTACTTGGGAGGCTGAGGCAGAAGGATTGCTTCAGCCCAGGAGTCTGAGGTTGCTGTGAGCTAGGCTGACGCCACAGCACGCTAGCCCAGGCAACACAGTGAGACTCTGTCTCAAAAAAAAAAAAAAAAAAAAAGCTCATCTACACTACATATGCTACGAATTTCACTTAGTAGTCACTTTCACAATTGGAAGATACAAGACACTAAAAAGAGACACTAAAATAAACAATTGATAAATTCCTTTTAAAAGCTCTTGCTATTCTGGAGCTAAATGCAAGATTAAATTTATCACTACTGCTCATGCAAATTGTTTTTGCTTTCTGTTAAATTGTTGAAGAGAATAAGACCACATTCACTTATCCGAAACCACCAATGGCAGGGTCACTTCCAACACAATTATCAAACATTTCAGTGACTGTAATATATACATAAAACCACATACTAATATTCTGAATTATAAAAATGTCAATAATTTGTACCATGATAGAATTATAAACACTGATCCTGCCATGTGAAGAAAAAGAATCACAGAAAACAAGAAAGAAAATAAGTTTCCACTGCTTGACAATCAAGAACTTAATTTTTAAGTGTAGGTATTTATTTAAAATAATGCCACCACATATTCAACACCCTCAAATAGTATTTCAGATATTCAAAGTTGCTTTATACTAGTTGCAACAATAGCATCGCCTTGTTATTCATCTCAAATTTCTCAAAGACATCACCAAATATACTGTTCACAATAGATGCAAGAAACAACATGATGCCAAAACTACACACAGTATAGACAAAATAAGACTGGTCATCAGTTGATGATTGTTGAAGCTGAACAGTGGAAACATGGAGTCTATTTTACTCTTCCATTTCTATCATGTTTGATATTTTCCAAATTAAAAAGTTTCTAGAAGTACACACACATAAAAAAATAAGGATTTAAGACAGTTCTAGTGGGGCGGGGGGACTCTATGAATTGAATTAGAAAAGAATATAAAACTATTTATATTTCCCCAAAATATCTCTCCCATAAATAAATTTCCATGAAACATGATAGCAATGAAACTTACATATAATTGATATTTAAATACTTATATACCACTTTATTACTGCATAAAATATATAATAAAAGAAGGTATATACCAGTAAACGTACTTGCATCATCCCTTTCTATTCTGGTTCCATCACTAGTTGAGACACAAGTAAAGTGCAGGGGTTCAACTTCTAGAAGTCCAGTGAGAGATGTGAAACTACCCTCAGCAGCTGTGCAACTACTGACCTTTCCATTTCCTAATACAGAGAAAAAGACAAGTCTTACAATATCTGAAGATTATCTTAAAAGGCAATAGTCACATTGATAATTATAGCTGCTATTCCAATTCTAATGAGAACATACATCAATATACAACTCTTACACAGTACCTCAACAACAGACATGGCATTAAGAAAACAAAACAGTAGATACCAGTTTCCTTGATACAAAAGCAGATTTGCATAAAAGCAACTTACAAGCTCTTCACATTAATAAGAAACATGAGGGATAGTTTTCTATAACACAAAATTTATATTAACAAGTAACTTAGATTCTAAATGGGGAAAAAAATAATATTAATAAACTAGATACTGTCATTAGCTATCACCCAATCTGATGATTATGCATAAAATCAGAACACATTGTATGATGTTAATTGTATAAATATAAGACACTAAAAAGGAATAAAGAAACATTTTAAAATATTAATAAGAAATATCTAAACCTATTTCTCTGTATTTTGTATATTTAATATTACCAATTTTCTAGAATAAAGCAAGTTACTTTATTATCACAAAAATAGTTTAAGCTAACACGAGCAGTTTTAAAAAGAAGAAAACCATATGGCCACAACTACATGACCAATAAAACCACAGCAAGACAACTGGAAGGAAGAAAATAAAAGAATTCACATGGCCAGGTGTGATGGCTCACACCTATAATCCCAGCACTTTGGGAGGCCAAGGAGGGAGGATCACTTGAGCCCAGGAGTTTTGAGACCAGCACAGGTGACATAAGGAGAACCCATCTCTACAAAAAATAAAACAAAAAATTAGCCAGGCACAGTGGAGTGTGCCTGTAGTCCTAGTTACTCAGGAGGCTGAGACAGGAGGATCACTTAGCCCAGGAAAACAAAAGGATTCACAGTAACTATGTATATAGTTTGGGAGAACAGGATCGTATTCACTACTTTCCAAATTTTCTAGAATTGGCACTCCTTTAAACAGAATTCTTTAAAAGACAAAGTAAAACAAAGTCCAGACATGAAACAAACACAGAGATATATAAAAAGTGTCATCAACAGCTGAAGAATTACTGAATGCCAGACTAAACTGTCACAATCTTGTTTTTCACTGTGTCACTGGCGGACAGCGCAGGGCTGGACATGTTCAAAAAACATTTATCGGGCACTTAATCGATACGAGACTTGGGAGATAAAGGAGTGAAAGGATAGGCTCCAGTCTTCATGAAGTTTATATTCTGTGTTAGTAGTTATTAAGCATTAAACAAGTATATAATCGAACTTAAAAAAAAAAGTGCAAGGTTTTACATAAGACAAATGTAAAGGACTGATAAGTCAAGGGGCGATCAGACCTAGTCAAGAGGCAATAAAATGCTTCCCTGATGAAATGGATGAGATTCTCAGGAAAAATAAGAGATTTCTATGTATTTATTTCTTTGAAGTGGGAAGGTAAAAGGAACAGGAGTGAAATCCCTGCAGTAGGAAGGAATACAGCACATTTGAGGACCTGAAAGAACAATATGACCAAAGAAATAGTTCTCAATCTTAAGATCCCTCTACATAGCTTAAAAATATTAAGAATCCTAAAGAGTTTTTGTTTATGTTAACTGTACTGATACTTACCGAAGCAGAAATTTTAAGTATTAATTTATTTAATAATAATAAACACATTATATGTTAAGAAAATAGCATAATTTACTGAAAAATAACTATTCTCCAAAAGAAAAGTAATTTAATGAGAAGAGTGGTGTTTCACCTATTTAAAAATCTCTTTAAAATCTGGATTATCAGAGGATACCTGGATTCTCCTATCTTTCTGCCTCTGCATTCAATGTGTTGCAATATGGTGCTGTGGCATAAGTATATGAAAAAAATCTGACCCAACACAAATACGTAGTTGGAAAGAAAATTTTTAAGAGTCTTGCATATTCAAAAACTTGATAAGTGGTAGTTTCTAAAAGATTAGTTACAGTTCAGATTGGTATCTGAAATCTTAACAATGAACTTCTCAAACTCTGTTACATTAAGATCGTATCTTGTACTTTTAAGGAATCTTTTACCCATGCACAACTGGTGAAACATCATGCATTGAGCATTTGGAAAATATTGGCTCACCACTATATACAAATGTTAACACATTTCACTATACAATATCAGAAGATGACACTCGCTAATATCATCACATGCCAAAGAGTCTTTACATATTGGGAAGCTATCAAGCTCACTGTGGAGGATATATGATTTCCAAAATTCTAATTTTTTGCTTGAAACCTCTATTTTTAATACTGACAACAAATACTATCAACCTCTCCCAAAGTGACAGGCTACTTTCATTCATTTTTCAGAAAACATCTGCCAAATACCCAAGACTGAATGAGCGTAGTGTAGTTTGCTTTTGCCTGTCAGTTGTTATCGTTATTGCAAATAAAAATGGTGTTGCACGAAATAAGCAACTAGTTCAGCTTATAACTCAAACAATTGCACAAATGTATTTCCCTGAAATAACCATGGCACTTCAGCATGCAGCAGAAGTGCTTTATGCAGATTTCCCATTTCATCACAGACTATTTAAAAGATGTGTACTCACAGGTTCAGAATTTAAGGAAATTAATAATTTTTACTACATCATCAAGGACAATCATAAATGAAACTAACATTTTATTTCAAGTGCACAGCGAAGAACACCACGCTTTTGCACAATCAGTACAAACGTGTGAATGAAGCGAAAAAGGCAAATATCATTCTACTATTATAAAAATAGTTCTTACCTATGGATCCTCTTAAGTGATCTCAGGAACGTTGAGGGGGTCTATGGAGAATTACTGGGCCAAAGAAGAAGAAAAGGGGCAATGGCAAAAGATAAGGTGGCAAGGGAAAAGAAAACCAAATCATATAGGATTTTATATGCTATATTAGAGACTTTGAACTTTGGAGTAATGGGAAGACGTGAAAAGTATCTTAAGGAAAGAAGCAATTGTTTGCATTCAAAAAAGATCACGGTTACTGCAATGTGGAGAATATATTGAAGTGAAGCAAGAAAACATGAAGAAAGACCAGTTTGAAACTATTACTGTAGTCCAGGTTCGAGATGACTGTGACTTGGACTGTCATCATGTGATCATGGGAGGTAACAGAATGAGCATATCTGAAATACAGTTGGTCCTCTGCATCCATGGGTTCAGCATCCATGGATTCAACCAACTACAGATCGAAAATATTAAGGGGAACGAAAGGTTGGTTTTATTTGTACTGAACAGGTACAGACTTTTTTTGTCATTCCCTAAATAATAGAGTATAACAACTATTCACATAGTATTTACATTGTATTATATAATTTAAGTAACCTAGAGATGATTTAAAAAGTATACAGGAGGATATATGCAAATACTACACCATATCATTTTATATAAGGGACTTGAGCATCCACAGAATTTGGTATCCTCAAGGGTTCCTGGAATCAACCCTCCACAGATATCAAGGAACACCTGTATACACTGGTAGAAAAATAGGTGGGATCTGGTTATAGCCTCAATGTGGAGGATAAGAAACATACAGGTATCAAGGATGACATTCAAATTTCTATCTTGTGCTACTGATGTCATTAACTGAAGAAAGGAATGCTGCAGAAGGATGAATGAATAACAAGATGATGAGACATTCATATGAAGATATATCATGATTTCTAAGTCCTTTCTGCTGAGACTTTTTACTGAGTATTTGCAAAAATTGACTACTACAGAGGTTGGCCCGAGACTTGTGGTCTTATAAATTCACTAAGGGGTCTCATTCTGTCTTACTGTATATCGAAGGTATCTTTATCTCTAGTTCTAGCTTCTCCTCTGAGTTCTAATCATAAATTGCAATGGCCTAACTGATGTGTCACTTGGATAGAGAAGACAGAAGATGGTGAGATGGTCATAGAGCAATCAGAGCCCAAGTCTTCAAATAGAGTGACAACACATATATTCAAGGCAGGATAAGTCATTAAAAAGCAGACCAGGCCGGGCGTGGTGGCTCACGCCTGTAATCCTAGCTCTCTGGGAGGCCGAGGCGGGCAGATTGTTTGAGCTCAGGAGTTCGAAACCAGCCTGAGCAAGAGCGAGACCCCATCTCGACTAAAATTAGAAAGAAATTAATTCGACAACTAAAAATATATAGAAAAAACTAGCCGGGC
>CAUYSK010023637.1:0-27866 GCA_963575035.1 Avahi laniger | reverse complement strand
CTCCCGGCGTCTCTTAGCCTAACCCAGACACGTTCAGCCTTCTCAGGTGCTCTGCTTGTTGCAGGCCTTCCAGAACCTGGATCACTTTCAACAGACTCTCGACCGTCTTTGAAACATTTGTGTCACACTTTTATTTGCGCTGCACTCATTGCATCATCTCTGAAAGGCTTCGGAACCCTCCGAATAGTTTCTGGGAAGCATAAGGCAAAATTCGATGCAGATTCGTTGCTCTACTCAGGTGGTCATTTTGAATGCCGCGGTCACACGGTACACGTGGTCACTCAGGGGCATCCAGCGCCCCACTGACTAGTACAGTAAAGTCATCGCTGTTCACGCGTGCACGTCTCAGTCCACTCCCCTTGGCTGCCAGGTTACATCGATGTCGCACAAACCGTTCTTGTTACGTTAACAGTGGCTGGATGCTTTCTGGACAGACCTCCTCTACCCAGACACATCCGTGAAGCTACATGTGCCAATACTACAAGAGCAGGTAAGTTTCCCCATAAAAACCAACAAATTGTGATGAAATATTAAATTAGGGGCACATCTTCAGATCCACAATGAGGTGATAAACACAGGACAAAGGAATTTATAAAAGCTTTTAAAATAGTATCTGTCACAAAAAAATAAATTTCCTACCATAGGTGTCAATGACATCACTATTGTGGTAATGTCTGACATGAACCTAACGAAATTTTGTAAAATTTAAACAGTAGTGAAGAATGGTACGAAATTATCATTTCGTGAGAGCTACTCTGAGATGACCGCAGGGAGGCAAAGGCTGAAAGAAGATACGGACTCCAGGCCATTGTGTGGCTCATTCGCAAGCTCCTTGTTGTGTCTGCTCCTCACACAGGCCTCAAATACCCTAATGCTCCAATGTAATTATCAATTACTCATACCATGACTCTCTGGCTTTACTTGTGATGAATAAAAATCTTGAACAACAAATTCCTGAAGACCAAAAGTCAACTATGTTCGTTTACCCTCTTCCTACAAGGGCCATCCACATGTTCGGGAGCAAAAGGGGCCCTATTAGGTAGGGTTAAAGGACTCCCAAGGAATCTCAAATTCCCTGCCTACTAAGCTGATTTGGAATAAAGCTAAATACGGATAAAAATACTTTGAGGACAATACTAAGGCGAAGTTGTGTCTTCATATTTTGCCACAAAGCTTTACTTGTTACTCATGTTCTTCCCTTTTAAATCATTCAAACATTTTATTTATAAAACAAAGAATTTGTGAAATGGAGACAAATTATAATGTTGAAATATCATTAGTGTTTTCTTCAATCCTGCAAAGCATATTTGGGCAAAATTTAAAATATCCTTTCCTCTTTAATTCTGCAAATAGCGCAATTTCAAATACAGCAACTATCCTCTCTCTAGCTAAATATTCAATGCAATGCTTCAGTTTCACTTGTCTGCAAAGTTATTTTCTCCTCCTTGGAAAATCAAAATCAACCTTCAGTTTTGTCCTCTTCTTAGGGATACAAGTAAGTTGGAATGTTCCCTCTTTAATGGGTCAAAGGGCCAGTACCCAGCAGGAAGAGGGGAAGGTGACCTTGATCTTGGGGAGAAATCATTCCCTGTCCCTGCTTTTAGCTCCAACCATCATTCTTTTGCCTTTCATATCCGTTGTCACTGAAAGATAGAGCCCTGTGGCCTCTGTAAAAGCAAGGTTTTTTTTTCCATTCTCTAACTAAACACAATAATAAATTAAGAGTCCCTATCTCTTCAGAGATGGTCCATGTTCTGGGTTTCTCCCTTCTTCTCATCAGCCTTTCTTCCATCCTGTTTGACTCTTCCCAGCTTACCCTCTTCCTTCCAAAAATGAAGCAGTCTTAATGACTCTGCCTCTGTCCTCTCCCAAGTCCTCTTTCTTCTCTTCAGTTATGCTCGGGGAAGGCCTCCTGCCCTGGTCCCCAGCTTCAGAGGGTTTGATCAGGTTCTCCTCTGGCCACATCCCTCCCACCACTGCATGTACTGACAGTCTGCAGGGCCAAGGCAGGAGCCCGTGTCCCTGCTTCTAAACCACGCTCTGGGAACCTGGAACCTCAAATTCTCTGCCTTGAGGACGTCAGGTCTGCTTCCCCAGGGCTGTCCTCTGCAAGGCAGTCACACAGCTATGTGTACCTTTAGACGCAAGGAGTGGCCAAAGGAGGTGCAGATGGATCTCGGAGGTGTGAGTGGGCGTGTCCCACAGGGATAGAAAGAGAAGTGGGTGGTCCAGGGAACCCACCCTGCAGAAGCTCCAGGAGGCAAGGATCCTAACCTAGCCTCCCCAGTTGCTATGAAAGTATATTCGTCAAGGTCAGCCGAATAGAACATATTTTACTTAATAACTTGCTAGCTTGATGTATAATGATTAAATACGAAGCATATGGTACGAAGGCCTACATTTGTTCTCTTGCCTTGGACCCCATAAATGTCAGGGACAGGTCTGTCTCACCTCACCCGGTGGTTTTCCTGCCAATCTTCTCCTGTGCCGAATTCATGTACCACCTGGGCAGTGAACACAGCACAAAGTTCGGACCTTCAGTGTGGCTGAGCTCGCGTTCCCATGAGCCAGGCTTTCCTCTTTGCGCCATCCCTCGCCCTCTTCAGATTCAGTCCCTGATGGAAGGCCCAGTATTTAATTTGCAAACAAGGAAAGAGAAGCTGCAGGGTGTCGCCCCGGCCCCCAGAGGGTTTGACAGAGCCTGGGTGCTCCTGGATCGGACCCCGCCCGACGTGGGCTCTATCTGCAGTGGTAGCCACAGAGAGACAGGTGACCTCTTTTTCTCCTTATTGATTTTTCTCTCTTCCTCACTGTATTATTTCACCGCTCTATCCTAAAGTATGTTTCAGACAGAGGGAGAGGCCATGATGGAAGGCGGCCAAGCAAAGACGAGGTGGGGGAGCAGTCGGCAATTCCAGTTTGACGCTAATGATTTGTGTACAATTCAAGGTCAGAGAATGATATGTGAGGCTCGCGCGCCCACCCACACAAGCATACACAATTTGGTACTTGATTATATCAGCATATAGCGCTAATACGTCTCACGCTGCCTTGTTCACTTGCCTCTCCAATTAGAAGGAAAACGTGGAGGGCAGGGACCACATGTTAAGCTTCTTTTGTTCCCCACGACACCCACCACCTTATTAGGCACATAATAGGCGTTTGATAAATATGTTTTGTAAAAAGAGGCCTGCCTCTGTTAACGGAATACATGTGTTCTTGCAATGTCCTAAATAAAGTGAGTTTTCGTAAATGGAATCTGGTTTTAACGATACTGGGAAAGTTGCAATGGGAATACTATGATGAATCCTTATACGAAGCCGATAATCATTCCATCTGGAGTGTCATATATTTTTTACTCTCTTTGGACCTAAACCAGGGAATCTTAACCTGGAAGTCTAGGAATCCCCTGCAATCATGTCTGCATTTGTTTTGGGGAATGTGTGTTTTTTCTGGAGATATTGCTGTAGCTTTCATTTCATTCTCAGAGGGATATGCTACTTTAAAAAAGGAAAAAAAAAAAACAAACAAACTTAAAAGCCATGGGTCTAGAGGGTGCTATAAAAGTGGAGCTAAGGTTCTAGGAAAATAATTCACCACCTTTGGTAAGTAGAAAATAATAATCGGAACCAACATTTGTT
Organism: Avahi laniger; assembly: GCA_963575035.1. Taxonomy (NCBI): domain Eukaryota; kingdom Metazoa; phylum Chordata; class Mammalia; order Primates; family Indriidae; genus Avahi; species Avahi laniger. The sequence goes on along the minus strand of CAUYSK010023637.1, from coordinate 24,225 downwards.
GAGCATCTGCTACATACCGAGCCTCTGACATTCCCGGTATTTAATGTTCCCTGCAAGGTAGGCACTGTCATCCCATTTGGCTGATAAAGAAACAGGAGAGACCTGCCCCAGGCACATAGTTATTAAACATCAAGTGTGGGACTGAACTAGAATCTGTTGATTCCGAATTTGGAAGTTTCTCAATAAAATGGTTTCTGTCTTTCTGATGTTCTACCTAAAATAACAATGACAAAAATGATAATAATAACTTAACTTTGAGTATATTATTATCCCTATTTCACAGACTGGAAAACTGAAGTTAAGAGACACACATGAAATTCAAGTATAGATGATAACGTGCTAAAGACCTACAGCTGTGACTGAAGGTCCATCAGCTGGGGGTCCAGCCATTTGCTACGCCCACTGTCCCTCACGGCCTTTCACAGTCCCCGTGGGGACAGCCTGGCCTCCCCATAACTCTCAAACAAAAATCATAAATTGAGTCCTGGTTTCAGTATACCATAAAGATTCTTCTGAAACTGAATTCTCTTCCTTCACATTTCTCTAGACATAAGCCCAATCCTTTAGGCATTTATAAAAAAGCACTTCTTTTGTAGCTAGGATTGTGTTAGGCACTGTGGGAGATGGGAAACATATCTGTGTGTGTGAGTGTGTGTGTGTGTCTGTGTAAAGCAACCACGCTTTTAAAGTAAAATTCTGGATATTATTTTCTTTCTGATTATATTTAAGGGCTATTTAGGAAAATGTTAATTGTGCAATCAGCTGTATAAGTAATACTCTCTCCCTGTTCAATCTGAAAGGCACACCACCTACAAATGCAGCAGGAATTCAGAGATGGTACTGTTGATATTAGATACATGGAAGTTTGGCCACAGGATCATTCGAGATTCATTTGATATTATGAATTCGTTCCATTTAGCAACTCAGCTTGATGCTATGAGAATACATTAAAATGTGAAAGTGCTGTTAGCTCTTTGAAAGAAAATAATATTGAAATTCCGGTTTAATATGTAACCTGGAAGGCAGTTTTGTACATAAGTTAAGCAAAGCCTGGGCCCTGAACTCAAAGAGCTCTCAGTTCAAATCTCGGTTCTGTCATTTACTAGCTATGTGCCTTTAGAATCAAATATATGTATTTGATTTATATCAATATATCAATAAATATATATATTTAAATCTCACATATAAATGGAGATAATAATACCTTTATGACAAGCTTTGTGAACATTCAATAAGGAAATGTACGTGGAGTGTATAGAACAATGCTTCAGACATTTATTCACTCAAAAAAAGGCTGCATTTTTTTAATGTCATTTCTAAAGAAACAGGATGTACAAAATAAGGAATAATACAAAATAAAGACATTTCTCTCTAAAAATCAAAGCAGGATAAAGGATGCAAACAAATTCTCCTTCTCCACGAACGACAGCAGTGGCATTGAAAAGGAACTCAGTTCTTACAATAGAAGCTCACAGGAAAAGAATTCTAAAATAAGTCTTTCCTGTGCATAGGTTTATCCAAATTTCCTTCCCAATTTTATTTATTACTGTTGACATTTTATTGCTCAAAATAATCTTGTGTGATCCAGAGGGAGCCACAGAAGTGGGTGGGGCACTCTGAAATGTGCTACGGCCTCTCTGTACACGTCAGCATTGAAACAAATTATTTCAACCCATGTTTGTGTGGGAAACATGGCAGAGGGAAGATACAGTGAAGAACCTGATTGGTATATTCCAATTCTTGCTTCCATAGTAACTTAGTATATGGAAGTCAAAATTCGTTAAAAATCCAAATTTTCAGAAAAGCAGGGGTGAGGGCTAGCAGCAGAGGGTACATGACATTGGGGAACTCTACTCTTCCTCCCACTTGACAAGCGAGCAGTTAGATCCATCGAGCCGTGGATCTATGTTTTCAAAGACCCAAGGAAATCAGCTTTCTCAAAGCAATAAAATTTTTGTTTTTAATATGCTGTGTCCTTCAGTGAAAATAACAAGGAGGCTGAGATAACTTTAGGATGCTGCAGACAAGAATTCTTTACCCAGAGATAAAGATGAAAAAGACCTAGGAAGCTGGATAAGAGCAATGTAAAAATGTCTGCCTCCTTTCTTGCCAAAATGATGCCAGGAAGTATCAATTCTCAGATGTTTACAGATCGCTTGGCCAGGATCCAAGGCCTGCACACCAGAAACGCACCAGTGCCCATTTGCACAACCAACCAAATACCGCCCCACCAAACTCCAACGAAAAGCACATATATTCATTTTTTAAAATAAACATTTATCCTACAGATGGGGATGGGGGAAGGGGGACAGGGCAGAGACTCAGGAAGCATGCAATTTGGTTTTTGAAACGAAAGGGCCACTGCCCTGGCAAGTGTAGAAAAAAATGAGACCAGAATGTTGGCTGTGATCGTCAGATGGCTTTCTCGTGCCCGTTTCATCTGTGAATGTCAGCATGGAGGCAAAACGGCGTCATGTTTAAGAGCTCAGGTTTGGACTCAAATAGACTTTGCTTCGGTTCTCAGGTCCAGGGCTTACGTGTGACCTTGAACAGACTACTTAACTTTGTATGCCTGAGTTTCAAGATCATTTGAAGATTAAATGAAAAGATTCATGTCAAGTGCTTAGCACAGATCTTCGCACACAAAGTATTCCACGGATGGTAGCTGTTAATACATACCTTACTTTTTTTATTGTTAAATGCAAATTGCTGCTTTAATTAAGATAAACAGAGTCCATTAGCAGTGAGGGACTATGCTAAAAGACCTTTCAAGATCCTGTCCTATACAGTCTCATTCGTGGCATGCTATTAAATATTTATTTATTTATTTTTTGAGACAGAGTCTCGCTGTGTTGCCCGGGCTAGAGTGCAGTGGCGTCAGCCTAGCTCACAGCAACCTCAAACTCCTGGGCTCAAGTGATCCTCCTGCCTCAGCCTCCCGAGTAGCTGGGACTACAAGCGCATGCCACCACATTCAGCTAATTTTTTCTGTTTTTAGTAGAGATAGCGTCTCACTCTTACTCAGGCTGGTCTCGAACTCCTGAGCTCAAGTGATCCTCCCACCTTGGCCTCCCAGAGTGCTAGGATTACAGGTGTGAGCCACCGCACTCGGCCACAATTAAATATTTAAACACGATAAAAAGTAATATTCATGCTCAAAAAATTAAACACAGAGATACTATATTACTGAAATTCCACCTCCAATTATTTACCCAAAAGAACTGAAAGCAGGTATTTGAGTAAAAACTTGTACACAAATGTTCATAGCAGCAACACTATTCACAACAGTTTAGCTAAAAGGCAGAAACAATCCAAATGCCCATCAATAAGTGAAGGGATAAACTAAATGTTGTACATTCATGCAATGGAATATTATTCAGCCACAAAAAGGAACGAAGTACTGACACGTGCTACAATAGGGGTGAACCATGAAAACATTACCTTAGGTGAAAGAAACCAGATACAAAAGGCCAAATACTGCGATTCCATTTATATGAAATCTCTAGAGTAGGCGAATCCATAGAGACAGAAAGCAAATTAGCAGTTGCCAGGGACTGGGAGAGGGGACCCTGGGGAGTGATTGCCCATTTGGAGTAATGACAATGTTTGCAACTAGAGATGATGGTTGTATAACATTGTGAATGCACTAATGCCACTCAATTGTGTACTTTTCCTTTCTTTCTTTTCTTTTCTTTTTTTTTTTTTTTTCTTGAGACAGGGTCTCCTTCTGTCACCTGCCCTAGAGTGCAGTGGCATCATCACAGTTCAATACAACTTCAAACTCCTGGGCTTAAGCGATCCTCCTGCCTCAGCCTCCTGAGTAGGTGGGGATTACAGGTGCATCCCACCACGTCCGGCTAATGCACCTTACTTTGTATCAGAGTTTATCAACCTTGGTGTCATGGGTATTTTCAGCTAGGTAATTCTTTGTTGTGGGGGACTGTCCTGGACATTGTAGGATATTTACTAGCATCTCTGGTCTCCACCCACTAGATGTCAGTATCGACCTCAATTCCCCTACCCCCAGCTGTGACAACCAAAAATATCTCCGGATGTTGCCAAATGTCCACTGGGGGATTGGGGAACAAAACCATTTGTGGTTGAGAACCACTGCCTTGGATCAATCCAAGTTCTAGAAGATGAGGATAACTCCGTTCCTCTTTTTGCCATACATATTTTTTAAGGCCCAGTGTTAGAAATTCATACTCTTATTTTGAAAGCCTAGTAATAAATACCATAACTCACAGTCTCAGTTTCCTCATCTTGAGACCCTTATTTCAAGGCTCCCTCTTGTTCTAAATTCTGACCTTGAAAATTCTATTCCTATCTCTTTCATTTCACCAGATTTAGAACAATTTCCTCCGATGAAGAAACTTATACAAGTAATATACATTCAACTGAACAAATTGGAAAATGCAGATAAGCAAAAAAAGAAAGAAAAGAAAAGAAATATCAATTACAATTCCATTAGTTAGAACTAACTAGTATTAACATGATGATGAATGGGTTTTCAGGTATTTTTCAAATATATTTGTGTGTATATATATATATATATACACACACAAATACACATATACATATATACTCACACGATACACACACAGACACACAGGTATTTCTCATGTGCTTATCATTTTTCAGCTATTAATTCTAGCTATCTCCAGACCTGATGCCAAACTCCAGATATTAATATTTTTTTCTCATGTACATCTCTCAAGAAATGGTTCATCAACTTATGAATTTTCAACTAACACCTAGATGTGGATGAACCTGAAATCCACACCTTTGCTCCTTTATGTCTCCATAGAAAGATAACTTTAACTGAATGTCTAACTGACAATTGATACAAATAGTGTTTAAAAACTATCCCCTTTGGTCAACTCAACTCTCCACTGACCAGTAATAGCCAGTGGCTGTGCTCAGTCTTTGAAGTTGGAGGTTGGAGGTCAAATCTGACTCTTCTCCTCCCATCCTGTCCCGATTCCTGCCCATGGCCACTGCCACCATCTCTTTCTTTTCCTTTGGATCTATTTGCAGGGTCCCACGCAGTCAGGTCCTAATTATTTTGTTCCAGGTGTGCTGTTTCCTGGCATGTCTCCTGCCAATCGCTTTGATCAAGATAGTCCTCTTCTCTTTCCAGATAGTCCTCTCCTCACCCTACAATGACCACCCATTGCAGCCCGCATCTCGAGTCAGATCTTACTAACCAGCGAGCTCCGACTCCAAGGGGGTTCCTCTCTCCCCTGGGTCCCCTTCAGCTTGCACTTTTCCTTCCTTATCAACCCTTCGCAGCCCACGGCTCCCCTACTCTCCTCTCTGAACAAAAGTCCATTCAGAGTAAACCAAATCAAAGCACAGGGCTGATGTCTTACAAGAAAAAAAAGACCCAGAACATTCTGCTTCTATTACTTCAGTTACCAGTTGTAGCTAATTATTTGTTATATTAATAGATGTGTCTTTTTGTTACAGATGATTAATAAATGCTTTATTTATTTATTTTGGTTTCAAAAACATGGTTGAATTTTCACTCGATTGGGTGAAATGTGCTTACAATACTAGGAAGTCAACCTCAGGCAATGGTTTTCTTGTAGCAAAATTTCTCATCAAGGAACATGCATTTACTTAATCCAAAAGACAGCTAACCAGCTTTCTCAATTAAAAGGTATACAAAGGAATAACCCTTGATTTGATCACCGTAACCTGGACAACATGCCACTCTATTGAACATAAATGGGAATCTGCATATTGTTATTATTTTTTTAAAAAATTCTTTTTAAATCCAGCTTTTAGTAGAGGATAAACTTCTTAAGGGCAGGGACCATGGCTTTTACTTCCTTCGTGATGCTCACGGTAACGGGAACACAGCTTCATGTGCAATGAGTCCTCAAAATATGTTGCTAGGTGATTCATATTTGAAGGGGGAAGGGAAAGAAAAGCCTGAAGGACTTAAAGGATTTGCGTGCATGCATCTTGCTGTGAATATCACAAACGTGGAGAGAGATGACTAAGTGGGCAGGATGGAGCACGGAGGGCTCTGGCCCCTGAAATACTAAGTGACAGGAAGTTACGCTGTGACTAACAGCAGCTCCCAGGTAGTGGAAAGGAAAGCAGAGGGCCTGGAGGGGGCGCGGGAAGAGCTGTGACGTGCGCACAGAAGGGAACTGCGGCGTCACACGTGTGATGCCTGTCAGAGGAAAACTCTGGAAGGAAAGACAGCACAAAGGACAAAAGAAGGGATAGAAACAATGAAAGCCTTAAAATAAAAAGGTGACGACAGAATTCTGAAAGCAGAAATGAAAAATGCTATCAATGACAAGGCTGGGTTTAGAGTGAGCAAGATAATGGCTCAGATGCTAAGGCCCTGTGGAATTTTCCTTCCTACTTTAAATAAAAGCAAAGGCTTCACATTTGACCACAGAGTGCTATATTACTTCTCTGCCATGAGGAGTAGCTCTTATATCAGGTCCGGGGCTGCTAAGTGAAAGCAAAGAAATTTCTGGTGTGTCTGGAGCCTCTGACTTCGTCGCTCCGCTCGCCCCAGCACGCCCACACCACCCCGATCCACAGATCCCCACGGACAGAGCTGCTCATCTTTGCCAGCTCAGTTTTCCCACCCTAGGCTTCCTGTGCCAGTAACAGTTAAGCACTTCATAAAATGTCGAAAGCCAGTTGTGTTAATCATGGTGTCCACAACTATGTTCACAAATTCTTGACACTCCCTTCGGAAGGGAGAATCTAATTCCCCTTCCCTAGAGCGCGACTGGACTTAATTATTTTTCTTTTAATAAATGGAATAATGAAGAGGCGAAGGTGTGTGGCTTTGACACCATGTCATGAAAGGTACTGTGGCTTCCTCCTTGCTCTCTCCTGAATCACTGACTCTGGGGCAGCCAGCCGCCACGTCATGAGAACACTCGAGCATCCTGTGGGGAGGTCCATGTGGTGAGGAACTGAGGCCTCCAGCCAGCAGCCATGTGAGGGAGCCACCCAGGAAGCACATCCCCCAGCCCCAGTCAGGCCTTCGGATGACAGGAGCCCTGTTGACAGCTTGACTGTGACCTTATGAGAGACCCTGGGCCACAACTACCAGCTAAGCTGCTCTTGGACTCCCTCAAAAACTGTGTGAGATGATAAACGTTTGTTGTTTGAAGCAACTAGGCTTTGGGTGTAACTTATTACACGGCAATAGATAACTACTACAGTAATTTTTTTTTTTGGAGTTAAGTTTATTTTGGAGTTAAGTTTTCAAAGTTTTATTAAAATGTCTGTTTTAATCTAAATAACCCCAAGATTTTAAAAAAAAGCATTTTGAAATAAAAATACTTTTCATATTTTGGAATACTTGTTTACCTGCTTTTAATATATAAAAAAGGTTAGATGTTATAAATTTTCAGAAAACCTGAATCCTGCCTTCCTTTTTACTTTTATTTTTTTGTGCTTATTTATTTAATTTATGAGAGCTCCTTTTATTTATAAGCCAATTTTGGTACCATGTAGACATGTACAATACACAAAACACATCTAAACACATACACACGCACACAAAGCTTCAAGAGCTTTTGTCTCAGAACTCTAGCCATGAAATCCTCCGACGTGCCACATAAATCTGCATATATTGTTTCTGTTCCTCCTTCCCTGTCCAACAGTGGGTGTCCCTGCACCTTGGCCAGGTTGTCTCCATGGACAGAGATGTCTCTTAATCTATTAGACCTTGAGACAGAGATATCTTCTAATCTTCCAGAACTTAGGACAGAGGTGCTTCTAACTTTTCAGACCTTAGAACCTGTAGCAAGAGAAACTACCCTTGGAGGTGTCCTTCAACCTCCCAGACCCTGGACTGTGTTTGTTAATGGAAAAAAAAACCCGAACTCTATAAAATAATTTATAGAAGTTTATTCCGAGCCAAACGTGTGTGAATGACCTGGAACACAAGGCCTCAAAAAGTCCTGAGAAAATGTGCTCCCCGCTTCTTTTTTAGCTTCTGATTTTAAGAAAGACAAATGATTTTTCTCATATGTTGAGGTACCAGAAGCAACTAGGGCATTGTAAGGCCACAAAGAGTCTAACACAGGGGTCCCCAACCTACGGTGAGTTATATAATTATTTCATTATATATTACAATGGAATAATAATGCCAACAAAGTGCACAATAAATGTAATGCACTTGAATCATCCTGAAACCATCTTCCCCCTCCCTAGTCCACGGAAAAATTGTCTTCCATGAAAACAGTCCCTGGTGCCAAAAAGATTGGGGACCTCTGGCAACAGATCCCTAAGGTTAGGGGTAGGGAGTGGCTAGATTGTCTCTTGAGGTGCCTCTTTTTCATTTAAGATCATTTAACATAGAAAAGGTGGCATTTTCTACTGTACATCAAAACATGACAAATACATGATTTTTATTTTAAACAGTGGTAAATGCAGGAGGAACAATCTTGTTGGAGTCAGGATGAAAAAAAATCATTTTATCGCCAGTAAAACTTGCTAACAGTTGGTTTTTAAAAGAGAACATTAATACAATTTTACCATTTTGTTTACTGTCCCTGGCCATATAATTTTCACACTATACATGATAACATGTTTTCTCCAGAATCTTTTCACCTTTGTATGCTCAATGCTTAGACTCTGCAGATGCATAATAAATCCTGAATGAATCAATGAAGCTGGCTTAAAGGAAAACCGAAGCATAGTTATACGCTCCTAGACGATTAAAAAGATGTAAATAGCATATGGAATGATTAATGCCTTTAATTTAAAAAACACATACAGTACACACTAAGAGTCTGATGCTATTCTAAATGCTTTATATACATTAATACACAGAAGTGTCCTAATAACCCTATTATTATCATCCCCGTTTTGTAGACGAAAACCTAAAGTTCAGAGAGGTTATGTGACCTGCCCAAGTTCCTGCAAGTGACGAAGTGAAGTCAGGATTTGAATATTTGTTCTGGCTTCGGAGTTGACCCCTGACCTCTCCACTCTGCCACCTCCCCACCAGGGCAGTTCCTTGAATGGGCTCACACGAGCTAACACCCAGGCAGTCCCCGAGGCAAGAGAAGGTGCAAGTGGTGGGAGTCCCGCCGAAGCGGAGAGAACCATGGCTGCTTTGTGTTGTTTTGGGGAATTGTGTTTATTCACGAGTCTCTCTCCCTAGACCGCCAATTTAACACGCTGTCAACTGTCCAATTACTCACGTTCACGCGGAGCTAAGTGGGTTCTTCTCCAGCTGCACACCTTCCTTTCTCAACATAATTAATGAAACTCATCAAAACCCTAGAAAACAAGCCCGGAGCACCAGCCACTCTCATAGACATGTTAAGAGGGGGCCAGGTGCTCCTGACCTCCCCACAGGATGTTTGTAGGGCCGCAAGGCTGCCCACAGGTGTTGTGTGGACTGCGGGGTATGCGTGAACGGACGGAGGGCTCCTTCTCCTAGTGAGCGGACGCACTGCACACAAATGGTGGTGGAGTCTCTGAAGACAGTGAGCCACACGGATCAGGGGAATTCTAAGGACATAGGTGCAAAACTGGCTGGGCGTTGGGTTGTCCAGGAAGAGGGCTCCCTGGCCAGGTGGAGGACACTGGGTAGCACTAATCCATTCCATCCATTCAGGATTAAACAGCTTTTCAAAGGTGATGTAAAGAGTCAGATGCTCACAAACAACAAAATTTATCATTTTGCCTCACCTGTGGTCCTGCCTGTATTGCCTTTCTGATCCCACAGAGCAGAATTTTTGTTGTTGTTGTTCTAGATCACACTGTCCAGCACAAGGAGAAACTGGCCACATGTAGGTATTGGGCACTTGGAACGTGGCTGGTGCAAATTGTGCCTTAGGTGTAAAAGGCACATCGGATTTCAAAGACTTGGCATGAAAAACTGAATGTAAAATATGCCATTAGTAATCTTTCTATTGACTGCATGTTGACATAATCATATTTTTAATATATTGGGTTAAATAAAAATATATTAAAATTAATTTCATCGATTTCTTTTTACTTTTTGTAACATGCCCAATAGTAACTTTAAAATCACTTGGTTTGCATTTGTGGCTTGCATTATATTTTTACTGGATTGTGCTGCTCTAGAGTTTTGAATGTCTAAACCTGTCGCCCTCTGAGAGGGAAGCAAAGGCCAAGGGATTTTTCCAAGTCTTGTCTCTGGGCTTTTTCTGCCACAATAATGAAATCTTATTAATGGGTGATACTGAAACTAGCATTATCCACCACGAAGGCTGCCATACACTCAGATGTGAATCGACTCATGTCCAAGGGCCTTCAGTCACCCTTGCACTTGACGGCTGCAGACTTCAGGCTCCGACTGGCCACAGCAAGAGCACCCTCTGTGGCACATGCAACTCGTCCTCATTGCACTGATCTGAAAAACTGACTCCGCTCTGCGCTTTGTGGCTTTTAGGGAATGGCCAAGTAAAACCGGGGCTGCTACCTACAGCTGTGCGGTTTGTGCATGGCACAACAGTGCCCAACAGAGGGGATAAATGTGGCTGCCATCACACTGGGGGTGCCTCTGGGGCTTTAGGTCATCTGCTCAGAGGGAGTGCCTCTCTACATCCAGAGACAATCTTTTTCCTTGAACCACTGACTGACTTCAGCTTGGTACTGAAAGTGCTCGTGGCCTAGCGAGCCCATGAAAACATCCTTTGTATGAACTGGCTAGAGCCGGGTGCAGAAAAGAAGCCCAAATAAACTCCAAGACATCTCAGATCTAAAGGCAATTAGAGAATGCAAGTAAGTTTATAAAACCTCCTCTAGGAAATCATAATATTAATAAATGGGAGTTATTAGTTTAGATACTATTTGGGGTCACTATTTACTGCTGGCTAAATACATATGTATAGGTAAACTACATAATCTCATGTATCATATAAACTAATCATGACAATGTATTGGAACACTAACTAACATGAAAGGTATTTTGATTCTTTACGTACTAGATTGGATGCAAACCATTTGATGTCATAAAGAAGATTAATTCTATAGAAATTTGTTCAGGAACCAAGATATAATAGAATATCTTGATATAGGAAAGCAGCTTTTTATTTTTCGAAGAGTTTCGTAACCTCTAGAAAAGCCCAGAGTTGCTGTAAATAGTCAATGAATGTTGACATAATATATTTTAAAGCTTGGATCTCTGCTCTTCTCACACACTTGAATAAAGACTATCTTTAGAGAAGATTCTCTTCAAATAATAGATATGACCAAGTAAATCTTTATAATAAAAATATTAAGTAAAAGGAACATATGATAGTCTGTTATTACTCTAAAATGACGAAAACAACCATTTTCATAATAATATGAATTTCCTGAAAAATAAAGACTTATAAAAACAAAAAGCCCAATGATAAGACACAGGAGTAGCTATTTGTGGCTCAGTGTAGCATTAACCTGAAAAAAATTGCTATAAGCTTGGTTCACACCTTTTGCTGAGGGTGGGACAAGTACCCCAGCAAATTGGAAATAGAAATTGCCTTTAAATATACGGTAAACAAGATCTGATACTTAGATTTGACATCATCATCTTTCAGAAACTATTAATATTATGTCCTCCCAAAATTCCACCTTATGATCATAAACATTTGATTCATTTTCCTTTCATCTTGTCTTATATTCGATCAGCAAGTTCTGTTACTGCTTTCCTCTAAATGCTGCTGTGCCTATTCTTCCTTAAATCTTGATTGTCACATCCAGACAGAGAGTCTTATTGTCTTATACGTGAAATAGTAGAAATTTCCCTAACTGTTTTTCCATTCGCCTCACTACTCCCCAATGTGAACCTTTCCCTTCAGCCTGGCTATAATCCAAGTTGGCCACTTGAGGCACAGCCCTTTGCCTCCTTCAGAATGCCTTTCCATCCACCTTCATGCTGCTAATTCCTACTCATTCCTGTCCTTCTCAAAGCTTATTACCCCTTGGAGGCTGCTCTTTCAACTCCAGGCTGTACTGCCCTTGCCTCTTTCTCTGCCTGGGATCCTCAGTGTAGCATTTAGGAAGGGGACACTTAACTACCTGCTGCCCTGTACTGACTTAACGTAGGTACCTCCTTATCTCTCTGACTAGACTCTATGTTGCTGGACACTCTACATTATATTATTTTTGTATCGTTTTTTCAGTCCATAATATTTAGAATTTTAAGAGTGAATATGCACAGGGACAGTATGATTGGCCAAGTTTCACGATTTTCTATACTTGTGTCAGACTCTCAGGCTAGTAGGCTCCCGCCAGGAAAAAAATAAAGCCAGGCCTACTCTTTTACCTGTGTGTGCAGTGGATACCCACTGTGGGCACTGGGCCGGGGCCTAGGGTGCAGTAGAACACATCTTGAAGGGAAGGGAATCTAATACTCCCGAAATGGAATGAAATTGGGCAACACCTCCTCAGAGCCTAGAAACACCTGGGAAAGTTGCCTGGATGCCATCCTTGATGTAACCACGTGTCAGAACACACAACACGGAGTTGTGGCTGTACTGATATGCCTGAGAGTAATCTTGCTTTGAGGAGAATGTTCCAAAAGAGGTCCTATGTAAGCTTTGTGTTGCCTTTAATGCATGTACTATCCATGCCATTGCAGCCTGTCTTCCTAGAGATCTTGAGCAAAGGAGCCTGGCACACACAAGGCGGTGCCCTTTGTAGGTCCCGACACAGAGAAATGAATAAGCAATGCTGTGTTGAAGAGATCAACGGAGATTCCATCCTTCGCTCTGCTGGGAGGGGGAAAGAGGGAGCAGTGGAGAATGGGCTGCTTTGTCCTATTAAGAAAATCAGCAGGATAATAACTGCTATATTTAAGCACATACAAATATTCAGCAATGAGATAAACATAGGCTGCTCTAACTGCCGTTTCAGCGTTATGTACTATCTCCATCAGAAAACAGTAGTGGAGGTGGTCGTGCTTGGGGAATAGGGGTGTGGAGGTGGGGGCTGCTTATTAAGATGCTCACTCCCAGGCCTCATCCCAGACCTACTGACTCAAGCCTTCAGCAGTGGAATGTGATGACTTGCATCTTGAACAATTTCCCCAGGTGATTCATAGGCCCATAAATGTTTCAGAACCAGTGTTTGATGGGTTATAAGCTCTTTCAGTAAACACGAATATTCTCATCCCATAAAATCTTTAAAGAGTATTCTCATCGGGGGCCAATTAAAACCTCTTTCTTCCACAATACTATCACAAAACTAATTTCTTTTCTAAAATTTGTCCTTTTCTGTTGCTTTCTCTTGGCCTCATACTTGTAAGACTCTGATAGAATATCAATCAGAATTTTCAAAATATGCCAGGATGTGCATGATTTGTTTCTCCCATCGATAGGAGCATTTCATTTATTATCTGGATTTTTGGAGCACTTTTGCCCACTGGCTTTCCCTCAGCCAGGAGGGCCTGGATTCAGTTGGGGACGAGTGTTCTGTCAATATTTTACCTTGCCTCTGAATTTCCAGGTACTACTAGCTCAGTCAGGGTCATGGGTCCTAAACTTTTTACTTACAGTCCTTGAAGTCAGCCAATATTTTCAAGAGTCTAAAAACTACTCAATGGTTATAAATCGCAAAATCTTCATTCTAAAATAGCATGATGATCATGTTGACTCTGCTGTCCTTTTGAATACTTGTATTTGACATATGTAAATTTTATGTTAAGAGAGCACTTTAAGTTTTATGAAATCTGCTCTATTAAAGCCAAAAATAATGTGAAATCTGCTGTAAAATAGAAATTTCAACATTGGACAATATTCGATATCCAAACAGAAAAGTGTTGAAAGTCACTGAAGGAGCCTCTGGGAGAATGAACACTCACATTTATCTTGGTTTTCTCCAGCGCTCCAGTACAATGACAAAAAGGAATAGAAATGATATAAACATTTAAGAACAAAGAAGATAGGAGATGGCAATAGCAATCAAGGGGTGTCAACAAAATTTTGGAAGCTGAACATCAGATGGCTGGGTGGTAAACGACTTAGCAGCTTAGAGAAAGCTAAATCTAATCCTGCAGCTGGGAAGCCAAAAATGAAGCAAGATGGCTCAAGCTAAAGAATGCTGTGAAGACTTAGGAATTGAAGGCACTCTCAATGCCAGTGTAGGAGTTGGGGGTGCAAAAAGGAAAATTGGCTGGAATCCTGTATAATTAAGAGGTGCACCAGTTAGCCTCCCCCAGACTGGAAGAAGGAAGGTGGATTACTCTGGAGAGATGAAGCCGAGAGACTCCAGAATCCTGGATCTCAGATCCAGCTGAGAGTGGGCTGAGGAGCCATAGAAAACAGGGAGATAAAGTGAAAGTCTCCGTAGTATTTAGTGAGACAGCCTTCGCCATCACCACCGATCATCACCTTCCTCCCCTACTCAGCTCCACAAAGCCAGCATCCGGGTTTACAAGCCCTAAAGTCATGAGACTGAAAAAACAATCTACACACCTTGACCTCATGCAGTGGCCGTGTTCTAACCCAGTCACACGGTAACAGAGGGCCACATTTGACAAACCCTGTCTAGGCACACAGAACAACTAATGAGCTTTTTTGTGTCTCACTCTTAAACCGGTATCAGAGAGAAACTTCTAATATGAAAGAAAAAAATAAAATAAAATAAGCATATGGGAAAATGTGCTTGGGAGAAACAGAAAAAGCAGGGAGCCTAAGAAAACTTAAAAATGACAATTAATATCCATAGATTGAAAAGGATAAATCAGAGAACAAGAAAGAACTTATGGAAATTAAAAATGTGATAAATAAAATGAAATATTTAATATGAGGGTTGGAAGATAAAGGTAAGGAAATCTCACAGAACATGGGAAAAAAAGACAAAGCTATGGAAAAAAGAAAAGACATGAAAATCAGAAAATAATCCAGGAGGTTCAATATATAATGAATAGAAGTTCCAGAAAGTTGAAAAAGGAGAAAATTATCAAAGAAATAATCCAAGAACATATTGCAGATCTTAAGGACACATATTTCCAGATTTTTTTAAAAAGTTCACAGTATTAGAGTGAATAAAAAAGAATTACGCTAGATGTATCATTACAAAATTTCAGGGATAAAAGAGAAGATTCGAAAAGCTCTCCGAGTTACTAAACAATTTTCACACATAGGGTGGGGGATTCAAATGTCACTGGATTTCTCAATAACATGAAAGACACGACCATGAAGAAATGCCTTTAAAATTCTAATTGAATGTTTTCTAAACTATAATTTGATATCAGGTAAACCATCAATCAAATGGAAGGACAGACATTCTCAAAAATAGCTTCCATAAAAACAATCTCCCATGCACCTTTTCAAAAGAAACTGCGAGGATGTGCTCCATCAATTTGAGGGAATAATTCAAGAAAGAAGAGGGATAAAAAAACAGATAATGCAACACAAAAGTGTTGTAAACCATTCCAGGAACGATGGTAAAGGAAAGTTGCAAGACTTCAGTTAAGCGTCAGGCGAAGAAAACTGGGGGACAGAAGCAGACTGGAGCGAGAGGCTGGAGGCCTTGGAGAGACATTGAAGGCAGAAAGGAAGAAGGGAGGAAGGTGGGGAGGGAAAAGAAAAGAAAATATAAGAAAAAAAAGATTATGTGATATGTTTGATCATATTAAAAGTTTTATAGGGTCAGAAAAGATTGTGAAGGGGTTGAAAGTAGTTGCAGAGACGATATCAATTGGAAAAAAGAAACAATTATTAATTCCAAGGGAAACAAAAAGTAGTACAAGGAAATATAATCATAGCATACTACATGGCTAAACTGTGAGGTGCTATGCAAAAATTAATCATGTAAATATGGAATATTTTCAAAATCATAATCTGTGGCTGGGCACGGTGGCTCACATCTGTCATCCCAGCACTTTGGGAGGATTGCTTGAGGCCAGGAGTTTGAGACCTGTCTGAGCTATGATCGTGCCAGTGTACTCAAGCCTGGGCGACAGAGCGAGATGTTTCAGAAAAAAACAAACAAATAAACAAATCATAATTTGTGATATAGCTACTTACACTGAGAGAACAGGGGAGAGAAAAAGACTGTGTGGGCAAGGAGCTGTGTACGTTCGTGAGGAGGTGGTGTAAGCAAGCTAAATCCTCATCTTCTACAGAATCAAGTAACTGAAACATTGAGAAATAGCAGTTTATGGAGATAAATGAGGAAACAACTTAATGAACTGAAGTGGTTGCCTTTGGGAAGCAGAAATTGAGAATGGAGAGGGTGAAGCAGGGGACTGCTGCTTCTCCTCGTACTGTTGTGGTCCTGTCTGACTTTCTGAACTACCTGCATGTATTACTTGGAGAAAGTAAACAATATATATTTTTAAAAAAACTGCACAAAGGGGCTCCAGATTTTTAAAGTTAAGGAAAATGTATCTTCAAAGAAATTTCCATGTCGGCTGTGAATACTGGAACTCTGTTCCTTCTGTGGAGATTTTGTGGCTAAAAAGCTTATAATAATACACCTCACAAGATATTCCACAAATTCTGGTAAAATAAAATTGAAAAGGGAAAACATTCCGTAAAATCTGAGCATATATATGCTCATTAGGGTGCATGCGGCCACTCAAGAAAACACACGTAAAAAGTAGTCTATCATTTATTTAGTCCTAGGAATGCAAGTATTAAAAGTTAACATCACAGTTTGGAAATTATTCCCGTTTCACTCTTCCTTATAGGAATTATTCTTGGGCTCTGGGTAGGCCTGTGACTTCCCTTGACCAGTGAGCAGTCACTTGCTTTCTCTTTACTCCTTTCAGAGTCGCTCCATTGTTTCCTCCTTGTCAGACACAGGGATGGAGTTTGCCTTCCCAGCAATTTCACTGTTGTTCCAGTGGTTTGAGATAACCACCTCCTATCAAAGGATTCTTTTTAGACTTGCCTTTTCAGTTCTTCCATTTGATCTCAACAGCAGTTCTGCGTTATTTGTGCTAATGCTTTCTCCACTGGAGCTGATGATCAACTGTAAACATATTTTTGGCCTAAACTTTGATAACTGCCATCAAATGATTTATTGAACAGCCTTATGTTTAAGACACAGTGTTAGGCACTATGCAAAAATTAGCTAAAATGACAGAGAGGGAGAGAGGGAGAGAGAGAGAAAGAGAGATCTTGCCTTGAGAAACAACAAGATTAGAAAAAAAATATAGACATGACCAAAGTAAGTTCTGGTTATTTCATCACAGAAACATTAAAAAACTAAAAAATTAGAGAGCAATCCAGGAGGTCCAATCCATGATGAACAGAAGTTCAAGAAAGTAAAAAAGAGAGAGAGAGAAAAGGGAAGGGAGAAATGATCAAAGAAATAACATAAGAACATATAACAGAGAAGATCTGAAAACTTACAATGGTGAAAATGTTACTGATACTTCATTGTCAGTATTTTAGTTAAAGTTTTACAGGAATTAGGACAGAGAGAACTGTAAGAAGTGAAAAGGGGATGTAGAAGAGAAAGGAAAAGAGACTGAGTGTGGAAGAAAGATTTTTAGGACTAGCTACTAAAACAGGGATTCACAACTAGTATTGTAAATGAATAGAAAATAATGGTATCGTCTCGATCCAACTGGCAAATCAATTCAACAAAGAATGTTTTCTTAAAAGAATTAGCAAAGAGTAAATATTTTTTTAAATAGGGGTTTCTCCTTCCTTAAAAAAAGTATTTTTCCTGATGGTAGAATTAACACACCTGTATTACAGAAAATTTAGAAAATTCAGTAAAATATAAAGAGGAAAGCAATTATCACTCATAATTTTTTCAACCAGAAATAAATACCATATCTAATAGTTTAGTTATTCGGTATTTTTCTATACATATTAGGAAAACACAATTTGGATTGTAACATATAAATTCTTTTATGATCTGCTTATTTTACTCATATCATGAGCATTTTCATGTGATTAATCTTTCATTAATATCATGAGTTTCTTGTGCATTATTTATTTTTTTGGTTCCAATTTTTCATTATCATAAGTGATACCATGAACATATTCTTTGTTCAATCCTCTGACTATAAAGCATAATATGTAAATTCAGAGAAGTAAAATTACACATTCAAAATTTTGAAATTTTTTTTTTTTTCCTTTTTTGGTTTCTTCTTCTTTGAAACATCCAGGAAGTGAGTGCATTTTTATTTATTTCCGAGAGAAATGGCATTTTCTACAAGTGTCCCAAATAAGTAAACATCTGTATAAGATAATTTTCTCGAAATAAATGTGTCTAATAGGCTTTGCTGCTCAAGTCTTTCATTAAAACAAAGTGTTCTTTGTGGTCCTTGTGACTAAAGTGAATTTTCACTAGCAATAGCAGAAAACAAAAATGAACTACACCTATGTATAATTATATTTTATATCTCACCTGTAATTCGTGCTAGTATTTGTGCGATGTACTGACATATAGCGTAATTATTCTGAGAGCTGTGTAAATACTGCTGCACAATCAGATAAAAACATGAAATAAATGGTATGTTTGCGGAAAGATATTCACATGTTTATATATGTATTCTGAAGCCTGTATCGAACAGTGGTGAGTTAATATTTCATTAAAAAGCCTGCTTTTACCTGAAGGTTCTTTACAAGGTTAAGAAGTGATTATTCTAATGAGGCCTCGCAAAGGAAGATTCCATCCACCCTGAAAGTACCTTGTGAGACAGAGGAAGAGAGGAGGGGCACATAGATTTAATCCAGAAAACCGTCAGTGTGGCCTCTCCACCTGACTGAGCTCTTTGAAAACACGACCTCCGCAGCCAGCGGTGTCGGTGCACGTAGTTAGGCAAGCACAAGGGCCTGAAATAAGTACCTTTAAAATCCACGTTCCCACAAAGACAGGAACTTCGTCCCAAGTTAGCACGTTTCGAAAGACATTCAGTGAGGGGGTGGTGGGGAGGGGTGCATCACTGCAGCCACATGTCTGCAGAGCCTGCGAGTTGGAATTAATCATCTTTGGTCTGGTTCAGGGGAAATACGCTGCTGTAGCTGGCGTAAACACAGTCACCGGAGAAGCACAATTTGTATTAAGATTAACAACAGACCATTCTGACAGCTTGCGATCTCATAACCCTCCTGACGCGTCTGGGCTACCACAAACATCCCTGCATATTGCCTATATTTTTGCCTGCTTCAGAACTTAATCTTGAAGTGTATAAAATGTTGCATTTTTTCAATGGTGTGTGTGTGCATATATATATATATACATATATATATATTTTTTTTTTAATGAAACCAAGGTAAAACATAAAAGTTCCCATTTCAGTGATGTTTTCCTACCAGCTACTGATTGCAGCTGATGTGAACCAAGCTATACTTTTATTTATCCAGACAGGATTTCTTTAGAGCTGGCCGGCATGTGCAGACAAGAAGCCACTGTGAGGTTCGGGGGTTGGAAGGCTGAGGAGGATAAGAACGAAACCACAGCACCCAGGCCTGTCTCTGCAGGCCAGCACCACCTCCAGTCCTGCAGCTTTCATGAAGCTTGGGGGGTGGGGCGCTCGAGGAGATACAAGATGCAAACAGCCCAGTGAGGCAAGATCTGCCCGCGTTACTTCCCAGCGCTTCTCGTGCGTCCCGTTGTGGACACATGGCCAAGCGCTACTTAGAACCTGTTTAGGCATGAGGGCCTCTCGAGCAAAGACTTTTCTGCAAAATCTCCAACTACAACGCTCATACCTGCATCCCGAAAGGGCTGAGGCACTGCCCTGCGACTGGCAGTGAGGCTATCCCTCGTGAATTCATCCAGGGTGGGGGAAGGTCACTCTCAGGTGCATTTCCCCACTCTCCCCTTCCTTCAGGGTCGATAAAGTGTTAAATGAAAGGAGCTTTGGCTGCTTGCCACTGGTCAGGACGAGGAGAGCAGAATGCTTGTCGGCGAGCAGTCGCTCCCCGGATGACTGCTGCTCATTTTGTACCAGGCACACTGAGAGCCCTGCCCCCTAAGCCAGGACATCATAGAGGAAGACACTGGGAAAGAGGAGACTTTAATACAGCACTCACTGGGACATATTCGCCGGCAAATTTTCTGGAAATAGAGTTGAATGAATTGAAGAGGTCTCACTGTCCTCCCAAGTAACGAGATTAAACCAGCTCCTAACTGTTGCTAGTCCGGCAGCAAGTGTTTAAACATTGAAGGCTCCTACAAAAATCTACCCTCCACTTCACTTTGAAAATACAGAAAACTCTCCCATATTTGAACACCAAAAATCCAAATTTCCCATTATTCATAATTCTGTAAGACGGGTGAAGATTGCACAGGGCCTTATACAACCATTGTAGACAGCCATAATGTCCCCATCTTCCTGACACCCCAAGCCCAGGATTGCACAACTCAGGAGAGAAACTACAGAGGTAGTACCATGTTTGGCCTGCCTCCCTCAGAGTGAGAATTTTACGTAAGTTTTGGTTTCTTACGTGCAGTCAGGAACAGAGAAGTTTGATTCCTAGGCATTCAAATACAAGAAAGTTTATCACACCACCCTTTTCCATCCCTTAGAAGAAAGGGGACAATGTCCCCAATCCTGGCCACTACACGAGGGTTTCTGCAGGTCAGTAGACCCCACTACAGCTGAAGCTTGGCAAGCATCACCCGCTGACAGTCTGAAATGCACCACGAGAACTGCTGCAAGGGTGTCTCACGTTCACACTTACCTGACCGTGGGACGGAAGTGCAGCGTAAGCCATGGGCTGATTCATCACGCCTTTCTGCTTCATGAGAAGCATGCGTTTCTGGTCCTCGCTCAGGTGTGCCCTGGGAGCCTGGAGCTGTGGTGGCGGTGGCTGCGGCTGCTGCTGCTGCTGCTGTTGCTGCGGCGGCTGCTGGATGTATGGCATCAAGGGATTTTTGTTGGGGTTGGCCATGGGGGGTGTCATTCTCTGACTCAAGTCTGCATTGAAATGGGTCAGAGGTTTAGTGTTGCCGTAAGTAAGAATATTGTGCTGTTTGTTTAAGGAGTTTGTACCCAAGTTATTTGGCTGCTGATTGATCATATTCATGTGATTCTGAGGGAGGTAGTTATTCATTGTCGTCTTCTGTAGGTTGTTTGCCATGGGAGGCACTATAGGGTTTTGGTTGTTAAAGGCTTGGGGGTACATCATTGGGCTATTTGGTTTTTCTGCAGTAAAAGCTGCCCCATATGGACTAGATGGGGGCCCTAAGGGAGACCAATTTGAAGTCTGATTTGAGTGTTGCTGTTGCTGCTGTTGTTGTTGCTGCTGTTGCTGCTGCTGCTTCTGTTGCATGAGTTTGGCCCTTTGTTGTTGCTGTGCGGCCATCTGTTTGAGCTGCTCTGCCGGCGACATGTCAGAGCTGGGCACAGCCACGGGGCCTGACCCTGAGCCGGCCACGGGCACTGCTGCTGCATTAAGGAGATAACCATTGCCAGGCCGAGGTGGAGCTTGGCCCGGAGTGTGGGCTTGGTTTGGAGTCTGGGGGGACTGGACAGCACAGTTTGCTGGTGAGCTGGCGGGGTTCGGCGCTGCGGGAGTGCTGGCAATAGAAGGTAAACTAGTGGCCGTGGGGACGGTAGAAAACGGAGGGCCAGAAGAAGAAGGCCTCGCCTGGGGAGAGCCCATGGAGACATGCGCAAAAGGAGAGTGAGAGGGGTCACTCTTCACGCTCGCGCTCTCCTGGGAGAGAGGGGTCTCAGTTGCTGGCTGCGAGAATTCTGGGTCCTTCTTCTCTTCAAAGTCTTCATTGAACAGGTCCTGTATGTCATCTTCAGGAACCGTGTTGGCCAATTCATCTATTAATTCTTGCCACTCCTGATCATTCAGATTGATGTCTGAGAACAGCTTGTTCTGATTGGAAAGAGACGTTTCTGATGTGTCTATGCAAGTAGGGTCATCTAAAGGTTCTTGTTTGAGGTCCTTGCTCTGCAAGATGGTGAAGCTGTCCTCTAAGTCACTGCAACCGTTGACAGGAAGTTTAATTTCAGGGAGCCTCCCATTCTTACTTAGATCTTCTAGGAGCCCAGGAGTGTGAGTTCCAGTATTCTGTAAGGGCAAAGAAGGCTTCAGGTCAAGTTGGTGAAGAGGAGAAGCTGAAGGCAGTGGCAGGCTGTTGGGCAAATTGTTGATGGCTTCCATCGCCGTGGGAATGTCCTTTCGAATTCGCTTGCTTGTTGGAGAGAAATTCCCATCGCAAGCACCATTCTGCTGGTCTCCATTAAGTGGTGATCGGGCTCCTTCCAACTTCCTTTTCACAGTCTCTTGGAGCTGGAAAAGAAACAGGAACAAGAATGACTAAATCTCCAAATCATATTTTACTCTTTAAGCACCGTGATGTCCATTGCTGTGAATTAACTTTTAAATGGTTTAGAACACATAGGAAAGAAATTATACTTTTCATTTCAAAAGCAGACAACACCGCAATTCAAAGGTTTTTGTCTAAAAGCAGAGCTCACGGGGCTAAGAGACAGAAAACAAACTAAAGATTGGAGAGTGGGGAACAAAAGAGAACAGACAGTTAAAGGCAATATTCCTCTCACAGGGAAGAATCATTTGTTATTATTTTCAAAATGAATGCTAGCCATGAGACTCGGAGCAAAATGTACCATACTTGAGAAAGATGTTAATATCTATCTTAAATTCTTGCCACAACTTAACTGAGAACATCAAGAAATTAGATCAATAATATTTTAGAGAACACTGAAAAAACCTTTAAGAATACAGAATTTAACATATTTACCATACAGCGTGGAACTGAAGATGTTTAACGGAACCCAAAACATCCTTTTGGTTCTTATTTTACCTCCTCTTTTAGTACCTTTTTATAGAGTAGCCCACTCTCTTTTAAAAGCACGTTTCCACAGATTTTCACCACATCACTCTCTTCTGGACTTCCTCCTTTCTCTTTCAGCTCTTTCTCAATCTCTTATGTAGTCTTTATTTCTCTTCAATTATGGGATTGTTCAATGTTTTGTCTTAAGCTTTTTTTTTCCCTGCTGCGCACTCTGCCTGCTTGCCTAGGTACTTTCATCTAATTACAATAGCTTCAACTACCTTCTCCAGGCCGATGGCCCCCCAAAATGTACCCGCCCAATCTTCTCTGCTGAGCTCCATTAACGCCAATGTTCTCCTCCTGCATGTGCCATGGACATCTAAAACTCAACACGTTTCAACATTGAGCTTAGTATTAATGTCTTCTGTTACTCAGACATGATACCAATGTTCTCCATCTCAGTATCTGTCCAGTTATCCAAGTCAGAAACTGGAACACTTTTCTTAAAACCTCCCACATCACCAATAACCGAGTCCTATGAATTCTACCTCCAAAATATTAATAGATCTTCACCATGCCCACTCAGATCTACCCTCAGCGTTGCTGTCCTGGGCCAGGATACCATTCTCTCTCACTAGACAGTCTCCCAACTGGTCTCTTTGCCTTGTTTCCATTCGTTCATCCATTTGCTTTTTATCTGTGCTTTTATTTATTGTTTTGTCCCCCCTTAATCTATTCCCTATACTGCCACCTTTTCCAAAAAAATATTGTCCTTCTTGTTTATAACCCTGCAATGATTTCCATTGTCTGTAAATTAAAATCTAAACTGACTCCTGCCAATATTCCCAGGCTCCTACTCATCTTCCCAGGCTCATCTTTCTGTCTTTCTACTCAGCATCCCTTCCCTGCCCCATCCCTACTGTGCATTTTCCATCAACTCTCCTGAAACTCTTTCCGTCCCTTCAAGGTGCCAAGCTTCCTTCTGCCTCTAGGGTATTGTACAAATTGTTTTCTTTTCTTGGAACACACTCCTCCCCTTCCCTTTCCTCTTTTCCTGCTTAATAGCTGCTTATTTTTCAGGTCAGATCTTAGATTTCATTTACTCCGGGAAGTCTTCTCCTATATCCTTTCCCCTCCCCAACTGTATTAGGTGTCTTCCTTGATCGACCTGTACTGGATTAAATATTCTGGAATAAGTTTTTCCAAGCAATCTGTGCTTCTCCATCATAGCTTCTACACACTTTCGGACAGTTGCGTAAGTGTCTGTTTGGCGAGCTCCAAAAACGTAGGGACTGTGGCTGACTTGCTTACTGTGTATCTGTAGGGCTGCGCCTAGTGTTCAGGTTCATAGCAGTGGTTAATAAATATTGCAGTGGTGGCTCACACCTGTAATCCTAGCACTCTGGGAGGCCGAGGCGGGTGGATGGTTTGAGCTCAGGAGTTGGAGACCGACCTGAGCAAGAGCGAGACCCCGTCTCTACCAAAAATAGAAAGAAATTAATTGGACAGCTAAAAATATATAGAAAAAATTAGCCGGGCATGGTGGCACATGCC